>CM035148.1:123842095-123847095 GCA_020205605.1 Panax ginseng | reverse complement strand
ATTTCAGCTCTGCGGTCTCTGTGATTTTGGGGAATGTATTCTCAGCGATCTTCACTTTCTTCTTTGCATTAGGTGTGTTTTTTCTTTCATTTTTATATGCTGTTTCTTTCTTAATTACCCTTGTTTTTTGTTTATGAATTTTCCTGACGAAATTGCATTTGATCTTGATATTTCTTTGTCTTCTGTGTTGTGAATTGAAATTGAGTTACTGTGGTTTTGTTGGATAATTTCCCATAATTCCCATGTTCTAAAGATATGATATTGGCATTACAGTTTGCAATTTGCCAAATTGTTCAAAAGTGAAGATTGTTTTTTGTGAATTCCAATATGTTGGGTTAATGCAATTTTACTGTTGGATTTGAAGAATTGCATATGAAGAGAGGGTTTTGGTTTAGTTTTCTGGTATCCATGTATAAGTAATAGATCTTAGTGCTCGAGATAAATTGAGGAGCAACATTGTTATTTTTGCTTAGTAGTTTAGATTAATGAAGGGAATGGTTTTCTTTGTGCAGTCGGTACTTTATTGGGTGCCATGACCGGAGCTTTGATAGGTCAAGAAACCGAGAGTGGGTTTGTTCGAGGTGCTGCGGTTGGAGCCATATCGGGTGCTGTTTTCTCTATTGAGGTGTTCGAATCATCTCTTGTTCTATGGCAATCAGACGAGTCCGGGCTTGGCTGTCTTCTGTACTTGGTGAGCAGCTTAGCTAACTGATCATGTGTTTAGATTTTAGGTTTACAAAATCATTGCTTCTGATATTTGAGAAATGAATAGATAGATTAGCCGTTGGTGAATCCTATAACTGTTAGTTTAGCAAATATGCCTTTCAAACTACAAATACAAATTGAAAATACTTTTTGATTGACTAAAAAAATTTATGGAAACTTCAAAACTTTTGCAGATTGATGTCATTGTAAGCCTATTAAGTGGTAGACTTGTACGTGAGAGAATTGGTCCGGCTATGCTAAGTGCGGTGCAGAGTCAGGTACTTTAGCTGTTAATTGAATAATTTCAGGCTATGTAAACTTTCACATAGCAGTGCCAGTATTTAGTCTCAATTGCGTATATCTTCTGCTTAATTTAATCAGATGGGAGCTATTGAAACAAGCTTCGAGGAGGTCCAAAACATTTTCGACACTGGCGGGGCTAAGGGCTTGGCAGGTGATTCAGTTGAGAAAATTCCCAAGATCAGAATCACGAGGGATAACAATGTGGATGCTTCTGGTGATAAAGTCTGTTGTTCAGTTTGCCTTCAGGTACTGGAATTATTGTCCATCTACATTGATTCTTCTCTTGGTTTATGGGACATATAGGAGAGAGTACAATAAATGATTAAAAAACAGAAAAAGAGAAAAGAGTAAAGCAACATCAACAAAAGAATTTAACATAAGATCTTGTAGAATGAGGAAATATATTCAAATAATAATTTCATCTCTTGCCTCAAATTAAATCAGATTAAAAAGGATGCTATACTTTGTAGATATTCTGTAGATTCTTCTGTTGGTGTATGAACTTTCAGAAGAAAAGGAAATGAAAAACTCAGTTTTCTATGTTTGGAATGTTATGTATTCCCAGGATTTTCAGCTTGGAGAGACCATAAGAAGTTTGCCTCAGTGTCATCACATGTTTCACCTACCTTGCATTGATAAGTGGCTGCTGAGACACGGTTCATGCCCATTATGCAGACGGGATCTGTAAACGATGGGTTTTTTTCTGTAAATTATAATATAAGAAGAGTTCGTTTGTTGTTTCTTCATAATTTACGGTGGTAGGGCTTCTTTCTTTTTGTTCATTTCAACTACCCTCGGTTATACGATTTTCGAAGACATGCAGTATATGGTTAGTTCAAGAATGTAGCACGAGCTTGGTCATTGTACTTGATCAGCATTCTGTATAAAAATATACTAGTATTTATCTCAGCTCTTCTACTTTATTTTTCTCATTGTTTGCCATTCTTGTTTGTACCTCTGTCCTGTAAATAATAATGTCACAACAGGTTTATAGTTTTAAGGTGAAAATGATTGCAAAGGTAACTTAAAATGACTGTATGTTCATCCCAAAATGAACTATAAACCAGTGGTGACATTCTTTACAAGATGGCCGAGATAGTATTAGCGTTTAAATTTATGGTTGTAGTCAAAAACTTCCATGAATGGACAACAAGAGGGGGTTGTTCCCTTTATCTACATTCCCTACATTTTGGTGAGACTACTTGGATCATATTTATTTAATTATATGTGCCCCTGCTAAACGTGTGTTTTATGGCAAGTACCTAACTGGATTTGATAGCATACTTGTATGAATGAATTCCTTCCTGCCAACAGTTGAGAATCTGTTAACATAGGATCATCCTTACAATTATGTTAGGTAGTTCAAATACCTGTAGGTTGTCGGTTGTCGGTCTAACCCCGGAAACTAATGTATCTAAAGACACGGCGTTAAGTATGGATCATTCTTTTATATATATTGGTCGAAAAATAGTTAACCGGTTTGGATTTATGTTTCTTTTTAAAAATATGGTTCCAAATCTTACCCAACTTAAATAAATACTATTGTAGAGTAAGTCACATTACGATCGTAGAGTAGTCACTCTTACCTTAAAAACTTAGAGCGAATTTTTAGATCGTAGAGCGACTACTCTATGACTTAAGATGACTTAACTCTACAATCGTAGACTGTGTAAATTTGAAACTTACACAGCTGTGCAGTTCTATTTTTTTCATATATATATATACATATGATAGAAATGTAAATGCATAACAAATATTGACTCAATAATTCTCCAAGTCTTCACCTGATTGTTTTTTTTTTCTTTAAATTCATAAATGTAATTGTAGACTTTTTTGTATTGAAAGCAAGTCCAAACCATTTTCTGCAATACTGGGGTGAGCCCAGTGGAGACGAAATTAATAAATTGTTGAGGTGCCATTATTATGATAAAATTAATACAAGGTGGCTGGTAGTTAGTTTGGCATTTATGAAAGTGTAAGGAAGACAGCCCATGGTTTTGATTATGTTAGTAGTAGTACTACACCAATTTATGTCAGGGTGAGGAAAGGAGGAGGCTGCTATTTCTGTTAGGTTTGGTTAGGTTGAAGTTGAACCCCCCAGATCTATCAAACTACCCTATTCTATTACTGGTATGTGGGTTTAATTGTTCTTTTCTCCCTACAAACTTTCAACAATAATTTATAATTTGGCAACAAATATCTGTTTTTTTTTTTATTTTCCTCTCCCTCTTGTTTTTATTTTCAATTAAGTCCTAAATAAAGAATGATAATATAAAATGAGACAAGTTCCTGAACAAATTGGCAGCTCATCAGTAAAATCTTGAAAATTTTGGTGTTAGAATAGAGTAGTATAGCATTGGAGTGAAGACTGTTTGATATTTATGGCTCTGTTTGTTTAGATATTTTCAAAAGTGTGCATTTAATGGCCATAGGAAGGAGATGATATCCTTGCAAAAAAATGGAGTTTTTTTATTAGGACAAACAGGGAATAATAGTAGTAATACATACTACTACTACTACTACTATCAACTCTTAATTGTCATGTCCCCAGTCCCCATAATGCAAAACTTTAAAGTAAAGTCTGATGTAGCATTAATTAATTGTACTGTAATTTACATTCATACCAAATATGTATTGCCTCAATAACTCTTTATTTCTCCATCTTCATTGCCTTTCCCCACCCCCTTCAAAATCTTAATCAAGGAAGTGAGTTGAGCAACTCTTAGGGACCACATGAATTATATATATATATATATATATATATATATATATATATAAATTCACCCTTTTATTTTACATTTCATGTATTGGGATGTGATTATTTGGGTCTAGCCATGGTGCATCTCAGTCTATTTAATAGTCCGGATTTGATGATGGCTCATATGTATTTATTGTGATAGTAGAAGAGTCCTTATTAAAATATGATTGTGTTTCCTTATTTGGAGGGATAAGGAGTCCTTCTCCTAGTTGGATGCGGGTGGGGTGACTTCTATATATACGGCCACAAGCTAAAGTTGAAGGATAGAAGGGCACAAGAGATACAACACAAATACACAACTTGTACTCCCAATATTATTATAGTGAATTACTCTCTCCGTGATTTTTTCTCAATTGAGTTTTCACGTAAATCTTGGGTTCATACTTTATATTCATTTATTTTATGTTTATGTGAGTGTATTTTGTTAGTTTGATTTCACAACCATACAATCAATCGTTAGCGCGATTTCAGCCTGCTGTTTTGGTCAGGCGTACAAAATTTGGCGTGACGGTTTAGTCCGTCTCTATATCACGGATCGAACCGTCGCTCGGTCCTATAACGACGGATCGAACCGTCGCTTTATATGCAAGCTCAGATATTTTTCGTTGCATTTATGAGAAAATATAAAGAGAAGATGGTCTTGTATTTATGTTAGTACGTATATAAATTAATATCAGGATGAGAATCAGAGGAGGCTAGCTTTAGCTTATAATGCAGATGCAGGATGGTTGAACCCCAGTGGAGCGATCCACATTATTTTGACAGATACAAATTAAGTTTAGAGGATTACAATATTATTAAAATAAGTAGAGATTCATCAAAATATCCAATGCTCCTCCCCTCTCACATTATTGAATTGAATTGTGTTGTGTTGTGTTATGTTATGTTATGTTTGCGCGAGGACATCATACAATTAGACATTATAAAATATGATTATGGGTTAGTTTTGATTTTTTATAAAATTTGATTATGATTCTATTTAAGAATTAAAATTACATTATTTACTTTTAATATGGGTCGTGTGGGTTAGAACCTTATAAATATAAGTCGACTCCTATTTCAAATTTCAAACTTATCCAATTAAATAAATTATTTATGATATTTAATTTCTATATACCAATTGATTTGTGTATTGGATTACAAATAGAGGTGAAACTAACCAAGAAAAAGGTTCTATAATCAGCAATCAGACAATTCATAACTCGTTTAATAAAATTCGATCTACAGATAATTA
>CM035148.1:123616528-123841914 GCA_020205605.1 Panax ginseng | reverse complement strand
AAAAAAAGAATCCCGAATGAACAACCATCCACAAATGTCTATCTATAATATTTTATACATTTTTCCTCTCTAAAAATTTTTATACGCTCAATTTTATATATATATATATATATATACTACTATTAATGTTGGTAATCATCACCAACTTTAATTTAGATGTGACAAACTCAATTCATCCATATATACTACTATTAGTGGAGAAACGTCACTACGAAGTTAATTTTAGTCAATTATCAATATAGTGTCGACACGCAGGCGAGATATGATCTTTTCTTTTGCGTGTCAACACTGTATTGGTTAATTGACCAACTCATAGTAATCGGATCCCTATTACTGATGTTCTATATGGACATAAGTGTATTTAAATTTCACTTATTTATATTTGAACTTTTAATAATGAATAAAAATAAATAAAATTTAAATATATTTATATCGGACCGCCCTTGAAGAACTTTCATTTCACTCTCACAAGTCTTACAAGTATTAATGCATTGTACTAGCAAGCTACGTTAGACAAATGCATGCTCTCTATCAGAATAATGGAGGCATAAGAATTTGTATTACATTATACTGGATCTTTCTGTCTAAACAAATAAGTTGGTAAAATTTGGGTCGAAAATAGCTTATTCGGTTTAAACCTATATGTTTTTAAAAAAAATATGAGTTCAAATTTTATACAATTTAAATAAATAAAAATAATTAAGCAACCCAATTAATAGAAATTGATCTAATAGTTAACTAATTAAATTGTCAGGTCTACACACAAAAATAGTTTATTAATAGAAATTGACCCGGGTTAAATTTAGGTCAAAAATAATTTATTTTATGCTATAACGACAGTTTTGTTGGCTGTGGGTTCGTTTTTTTATTCCTTTAATTCACTAAAGAGTAGAGACCCATATATATACATATATACACTTGCATAACCCTGACTTGTTCTTATTCTTTCATATTGACCAGACATGATTATAACCAGACACCTCATGCAATCCATTACTTGTTCTTATTCTTTCAGAATTGCCCTTCAAACAATCCTATCCTATAAAAGCATGACTGAGCCCATGACTAGAAGAGTATTATATATAATATTCATTGTTTCTTGATTCACAAAGAATGAGATGGATTTAACTAACTGCTTACTTCGAATGCACACCGGTGGGCGGGCCATAGAAATGCTCACGAACCCATTTCTCTCCCTTCATTCTCTCTCCCCACTTTTCAAAAACATTTTTTTTGTTATTTTTATAATAAAAGTGTCGCTGAGATGTATAACAACGATAAAAATTGTTGCTATAAGTTATGTAACGACACTTTTATTGTAAAAATAACATTTGTTGTTGTAGATTTAACAATTTCCTTACATGGAATGACTTCAAGTTTCTGAAAGTATGTTGAATTTGGGATCAGAGGAGGATTTTATGAGGAAATGGTGATGAAACTAGAGAAGAATTTAGGTGAGTGGTTAGTATGATGAGATTAATTTTGTTTAATTGACCAATACAGTGTCGACACGTAAACCGGACATGTAAGCCGAAAAGTGATTTCTCTATACATGTCAACACCGTGTGATAACCCGATTCAAAATTTAGTATATAATCAGTAATTTTACACCACTAACAACAATATTCAGTTCACAAATCCCCCACATCATATTCTGTAGGTGCATCATTTTACTTACAAAACTGTTCCCAATTACCATAAACTGATTCTGCAATCTCTCTCTGAGTTGTACAAGGACTTGCATTCAATATTCCAATCTCCTTTGCTTTTGTTGTTGCTCTTCCTACTTCACTCCTTATTTGACTAATAATTCTGTCAAATAATTCTGAGATCCCTGCAACCAAAAATGTAGTGATTCATGTGGTCACTAATCTTCTGCACACTATTCATCAAAGCTGCATTTTCAACCATGCTAGAAGAAAGAAGCACCATAAGCAACAACTTTATTGGAAGACGGATTAGATTTCAATTTCCGGTAATATGGTTTTACAACATTTACATTACACAGTTTCAAAACATCAGAGGGAAGGGAAGGGAGGGGGGAAAAACACAGAAAATCCCCGAACGTCTACAGTCTTTTCTGATTCTTGCTATTCAATTTTTTCTCTCTGCATCAAAGAATTAATTAGGGCTAACACCTTCTCTCATCTCTCGAGCCAACCACCGGATAGATGGCAGCACAGCACAAAATGTCCCGACAAGGTATACTGCAATGGATACAATCTCAGGAGTTACCAAGTTCCACGGGTGCGGCACAAGGGGCTAAAGTTTTTGCAGGTAGATTTATCCCAGCCCCTCTGAGGGACAAAGTAGGGCCTTTTAATGAGCTGGCTCTGCTCACAAGATTTGAATCTAGAAACACAACTATAACCGTGATATCATCATGGAAATGCCGCCGAACCCCACGGTCAACCTTCTTCAAATCAGAGTACCGCATCTCTCTCTTCTTTGCTGCTTCCTGCAAGGCAGTTTTCACAAGCCTTCGAGCAATTCCCTGCATCAAGAAATCACATAATTTCCAGCTTAATCCTACCATGACTTAGAAGTATCAAACTGGGAGTCAATATGCTTTCTATATTCCAGATAACTTGCGCACGAATGTCCAGTGAATATCCAATTCTATCAAAGTTCTCATTCACAGCCAAGGTCACACCATATGTCCATAACATGGACCAGAGCACCAAATGTGATAGTAAAAATAAACACATGGTCAAGCATGAGGAAGAAGGCAAATATTGGTGCACTCGAGTGCTATATGTTATCAAAGAGGAAAGAATTATAAAATAGTTCAATAATAAAAAAGTTTAATTTCAAGACTGAAGGTGCCAATATGATACTACGACATACAATTGCAGTCAACTATTCATAAGAGGCAGAAATATAAACCGTTGAAGTTAGAACCACCGTCTTCGCTGCATGGAGTTTACAAAATTACATAATGTAATCAAGATAAACTAATCAGAAAATTGTACGGGCAATCAGAATAAAAGTTATAACTTATGACACATCAAATGGAGGATCACGTAACAAATTGCACCAAGATTATTCATGTAAATACTGCAAATACATGTGTAAGATACTAGCACGCAACAATATAGGATAATAGTATGATAAGCAAATCAAGATAAGAAATCACCGGTGATTAACTTGGTATCTACGATGAGTTCAGCAGTTGAAAATTACTCCCTCCGTTCCACAAAATGAGTCCCAATTGAATTTTTTGCAAAAATAAAGGATATATTTTCCTTCCAGATTTATCCCTAAAACTAGTGAGTGTTGGTTTAGTAGTAGTGGCATGGTAATGAAATTGTGATAGTAAGGTTAAGGACATTGCGTCATTTACTACTATAATCAATTGGAATGTACTCTTTTTTTGGACCCAAAAAAAATAGCAAATTGAAATCTTTGCGGAACGGAGGGAGTAGTAAATTAGTGCATCATGCTCAACTTTAGTAATCAGAACTTCAATTTTTAAGAGAGATGTTTTTGTTAAAAATTCATTTAACTAAAGAAGATTTCTATACTACACGGAAAGATTAAAATCTTACATTATGAGGGTTATTTTGTACTATATCAACTGCCTCCTGATTGCTAAGGTGCTCCCAGAGACCGTCAGAAGCAAAAATGAGAAACTGATCATGTGGCTGGAGTTCATGCACTGAAATTGCAGGATCAGAGCTCAATATTGGCCTTCTTAAAGGTTCACGAAGACGAAACTTGGCATACAAAGGCTCCCTGTTAAATTCAGCTTTTTTAAGATATACGTCACCGATAGATCTAGAAATCTGCAAAACCAATCCAGACAACAAGAAATAAATTCCATATACTATTACAAGTTAGGTCATACAATTTAGAAAAAACAATAAGAAATCATTTTTCAAGTATTTAAACTCCATAAAGTTGGTTTTCCAAACAATTGACAAGGAATCATCACCAAAAAGACTAACTTTATTTTTGCAAACTGGTAATCTAACGATTGATGAAAGCAGGCAGAAATACTAAAGTAAACCCATTTGTTCTTTCATTTGAATTGAATTCCAATCATGTCTCAGTTATAAACCTTGCATTTCAACAGGTGTTCTGAGAAACCCTCTACGCTGATACAGACATAAAATACCATCTATGGCAAACTTCTGAAAGGGTTGGAATAGGTATCAGCAATGTCCCCTTCCATGGTTTTTTATGCATTAAAGAAGAACATTATTCAAGGCTTCCGAGGCTTTTGGCCACATTCTGTAGTCAAATGGAACAGATCCCAAATTGCTAGGATCTTGGAAGTTTTCTTATGTTAATAATTTGGCTTGTTCATTGAAATATATTGGCACAAACCAGAGAGCCATCACTGAAAATAAAATACATGAATGAGTACAGAAATAATGTTTAGAAGAAAGTACGACATTTGTCAAACAGGTCTTTGTTGAATATGATCCAGTTGGACAAGGAACTTCCCTTCGTTTAGTCCTAATATAGAATAGAAGTAACTTCTCTCACTTTCATTTGACATTCCCATTCTTTACATTCGTATGTATCCATGTAAATGCTTTCTTAAACTAATTTCAATCGATGAACAAGTTGGTAATAGTCTTTGACGCATGGATTTCGGGTTCGACATATGATATGGGGAGTTGCATAATGTGGGGATTCGGATTCACCGTATAGGAATTCGGCAGTTCGCAAGTATCAAGAAAATAGAGATTCGGCCGTTCGACACATTTAAATAGTAAATAAATTTATACTAATAAACGCAGACATATTTGAGATGATTACTTGATGATCTAACTTATTTCAAAAATTCCACAAATGGTTTTGAATTAGAAAAACACAAATGATAACAAATATCAGCATATTAGGAAAATAATAAATAAGCATACTTGGCTAATAATAAATATCAGCCAATTAGGTAAATAATTAGTATCACATATTTGGTTAATTATAAATACCAATATGCATGACATCATTTTCAGATAAAAACTTAGGTTAACAACAATTACCCCAAAATTTATCAATCACTAAACCAAGTCAAGTAATAAATAACCAAGGAATTAAATTAGAAAAGAAACAATTTCTTTTTTCAGCGAAAATGAAACCAACGGAACAAAATAGCAAACCATAAAGTGACAAATACAAACAAATTACTGGTCGCGAAAGAGAAGAAAGCAGAAGTGAAATAGAAGGGAGAAGAAGAGAGAAGAGGAAGTGAAGCCCCCTGATATCTCCGTGAAGGAAGCACTTGCTGCAAGTCGCTACCAGTTGCAGTGAATGGTTCGTGGTACAGAACAACTAATCGATCAGGGTTTGGGGTATGTCCGATCATTTTTCATTTCTTTTGTTTAAGAAATTACAAAATTATAAAATCATACCCTCGACGAATCTCAAAATCGAATCAATGTGAATAATCATGATGTAAACTCACACTGGAATGTTTTTGGGTCAACAATTCGCAGATTCTTCGTTGACTAAATTCCCCACGCGAATCAACATGAATCTAGCCACCTAGGAGAATTCGAATACCAGCAAAACCCAGTCAGCAGTTAGCTGGTATCTGGCTGAATCCATTCTTCCCAGGCAATAGCAGACCATAAAGCAAAAAATACTATTCTAAAACATATCGCAGTTTCATCCATTTCACTTTGACATAGTGAGATACTCTCAAACCTCATTCTCTCCTAGATGATTTATCCAACAAACAGGACCAGATACAGTCTATTCTGATCAGGGTTACCAGGGAACTCTAATCAACCCCGCGTTACACGTGCTAAGAACTAGATGTCTTGTGCTATCTACCGTAAGTAGCATTCTTTGTACCCAATTTCGTTCTGCGTAGCCAACCGATCAACGTTCCTGATAAACCATGATTTGAATAGCTGTTGTGGTTCCAACAATATCATGAATCGTCACTATTGCCACAAATCTGCTCTAGCATTAGTACTCGACATATATCGACGTAAATTAGCTTACTCTAACAAAATTGAGTTACATGTTTTCCTTATTTGGATGTCCAAAAATGAGTGTAAATTTCAAATTCCAATGCCGTAGTGCAGATGGATTGTACTACTGTTTAAATAATGGAGATAAATTTATAGAGACCCCAGTAACCAACCATCTGAGTTGTGTTGCTTGTATGAGCAATGATTTTGGAGACCCCATCATTTTAATTGCTTTGATTTGCATTTATGGGGGGAGTAGTATTGGAAGTGGAAACAAAACACAGCAACCTTTTTTCCTTAAACTATGTGTCATGTTGACCATAACACTCATATTAGGACAGAGGGGGTATATAAAAGTGAATACTAGGTGCTCCCTCCGTTCCAAATGGATGTCATAGTTAACTTGACATAAAGCTTAAGGAAAGAAAAGTGAACAACCTAATGCAGCATTAGTAGCAGATGAGATGGAGAATATTGACTGCCCGAAATCTGAACGGGACAAAAAATATTACTCCTTCCGTCCCATAATAAATGTTCTAATTTGTATTTAACGGTCAAATTGACCATTTTTCAAATTAATAATTAAAAATATTTATATATAATTTGTAAATCACAAAATTTGACCGTTAAAGTTTTTTCAAATATTTATTAATTTCAAAAATGGTCAATTTGACCGTTAAAGTCAAACTAGGACGTTTATTGTGGGACTGAGGGAGTAATTGGCAGTTTCCTTATTTTGTGGACCAGATTCTATTTGTTTGCTTTTATTCTTGCTTTAGTATCATGATATGATTAGCAGCTAATAATTAGGGACAATATTCAGGGATAATAATCAGGTAGTTTCCCATTTTTGTTGAGGGTTATTAATGGGGGATGGGGATTTTGGGACAAGGATAATTTCACACACAACTCAATTTCAAATACTACCTCCGTCCCATAATAAGTGTTTTTTAGCTTAAATCACACATACCAATACACAAGCTAAAATGACAAAAATACCCTTAATATATTTTCTTTGAAGTTGAAGAGTTAATGAGTGTCATTTAATTGTAGTGATGGTAAGATGCAATAAATACCATTGAATGCATAAGGGCATATATGAGAAAATATTGCAAAAATTGTATTGGAGTTCTAACACATCACTTATTTTGGAAAAAACTATTAAGCCTAAAAAATCACTTATTGTGGGACGGAGGTAGTAATTCTTATAGCTCCAAGTATCAAAAATAATAGTGCATCACTATTTATAATAATCCTAAACAACTTTTCTAACCAAAATTATAAATTAAGAAAACTAATTACAATACAACTTCTAATCCATGAGCTTCACAAGCCTTTTATATTGTTCTGACCAAGTTGTTGCATAAGTAATAAATATTTTTGGCATTAAAAGATACTTTTGGCTGGTAATTATTCCAAAAAATACTATCAATTATGAGTGGGCTCATCCTGCATCAGTTATTATGCTATTTAAAACTCCAATGATTCGTTCATTAATTCTAAATTATTACTACTAATAAATATAATAATCTCTCTGTCTCATTTTATAAAATAGGAAATAGAATACTATTTACATAATTTTTATGACATTTAAATTAAACACACATATTTCTTAATATATATTAAATATAAAAAACTATAACAAAAATCCTAATTGAATTGAAATAAAGTGACAAAATTCTAATTGGATTCTATGGTTGATCAATTTTTGAAGTACAATATGTGTCTGTATATATGAAATTATAGATGCTTAAAATGCACGTTGCAAATGAGTTATCGCCTTATGGGCACCTAAAAGGGTGCCTTATCACCTAATTGCTTACTCATTTAGCCTCTTGGCCACCATCTCGCGTAATTTTAATATTTGACAATTACGGAGGCAAGTATCACCTTGTTAGTTAGGAGATGTGCGCTCCTTGGGAGAGTGGGGATTTGGGGCTACGGGAGTTGTGGAGGTTTAACATTGCTCTTCGAGACAAGTGGATATATCATTTTGTGAAGGAAGAGGACCGACAGAGAAAAAGGGTGGTAGGGTATCTATTTGGTGTTCAAACAGATGATGGATCTGGATGACACTACAAGTATTACTAGTTAGCAATACATGTTATTCACTACGAATGCCAGAGCTCAGAAGTCTTAGAAGTACCCAGTACATATACATAATACTTAATGCAGACAATAGTAGTTACAAAATGCTAAATCCTTGCTGTCTTGAAAAGTTTTCTGGTCTATATTACATATAGAAAGAAAAATATTTGGCAAGAACCTGACCCTAATTCAATCAGTCAAAAATTATGCAAGCCTATTTCAATATAACATAGTTAACACTATCATCAAAGACCATACCTGTATTAGACCCTTCACGCGCCATACATTATGCTTTAAGACAACAATCTGTGGGTCATCCGGGTGCAAAGAATGCAACTCCTGCCTTATGGATTCTATGCTCGCATTATGCTCTGCTGACAGCTGGATAGCAAGAACCTCTCCCGTTGCCCTCACAAGCCTCCCCAAAACAGCACGGGAATCACCAAGGTTGGCAATGTAAAGGATCCCATTACAGATTAAACCAACAAGACAACAAGATCCAACAGCAGCCAATTGTGGTTTCATTGGCCATTGTCTAGCAACAATAGATAGAAATCCCTCTTCTGTTGCTTCAAATGCTTTTCGTATAATGTCAACCGACATGGTTGCAGACTGTTGCTCTGAGGTAAACCCTGCAAAGACAAACCACAAAAAAAAATTCAATACAGAAACCCACTTTCGGATACACATTCAACTTCTAAATCTCAATTACAGCAGAAGTGAGAGTAAATTATGACATATAGAATATTCTGCTACTAAAGACTCCACTAAGTTAAGTTATAGTTTGCTTACTCTTGAGATTCTGGAAAAGATGATCATTGATGTAGCGTGATGTCTCAGGTCCACCATGACCATCGTATACTCCAACAAAAGTTCCATATGGTCCAGACTCGAGTAAGCTCAAGTTGCCCGACTCAATCTGGCTTTGATCCTCAAGCAAATTATTGGCCTGAACAACGGCCATTGAAAACTCACCAGTCAAGTGCTGACCGGTGTCTTTGTACCAAAGTAGCCCATCTTGCTTGCCAGCATCGTCTGAACCCGTGTGCACATAACGGTCCGAGGACGGCCGCCAGCAGGCCTTCAAAAAATTTATCAACCTTGATAACATCCCTCATCTCAGCCCGGCTTACCGCCAAATGCTTGACATCCAAATGGATGAAAAAAAAACTCCAATTAGAAATCCTAAAGGTAGACTCTTTCCCTGCAAAATAAAAGAACCACTAAACCAAATCATTAAACAAAGTATCAAACAATTACACAATCAACAATGACAACCAGAGCGATATAGATAGTAAAATCAAAAATTTGACTAAAAAATGCCACCTTTTCAGCAAATTTAAACATAAATAAGAACAAAGTAGTCTAAAACCAAAAACCCATCTTTCTTTAAATGAGAAAAAGAGCAATGACTCATATCCATTTTTTAGGACGTCCACCCTAGGATCAGACAACCCAAAAAACTGGCATAAAAGAAAGAGAAGACTCACACAGTATAATTAGGAGTTTTCGTAGAACTACTCCTGGCCAGCTAGTCAAGCACGCCAAACGAAAACGATGGAGATCTGAAAGAAAATGAACAACTCATGTGGGTATGGGTATGAACGCGTTAGATCTGTAGATCCATCAAATCAGTTTTTAACATATATAAATGAGTGGTTCTTGATTAAGCCCTTGTGGGTTTTGATTTCCTCTCTCTCTCTCTCTCTCTCTCGTTTTCTTTTTCCAGTGGGCGATGAATGAAGAAGTTATGTAGAGAGAGAAATAGGGAGGAAAGGGTGTTTTCTGAATCAGACTGACTAAACTAAACTGGTGGAATACTCTTTCTTTTTCCCTTTTTTTCTCTCTTTATAGTATTTCTCTTAATTATCTCTCTACACCCTAGTCTTGCTTAGCAGACAAACTCTATAAAACTAAAAAAAACGTACAAGATTCTGTGGGATCCACATATGTAGAACCCCAAGAAAGAATGAAAGGAGGAGAAAATGAATTTGAAAGAGAAAGTTGAACGAAGCAAAAACAAATTTTAATTTCTTCTTTAGTCTGCCCCTGCCGTAAATTGGGAGTAGTTAACATCAAATTAATTTTGGTTAATTGATTAATACAGCACATTCTCTTCTGTTCGTATGTTAAAATTGTATTAGTCAATTGATCAACTTATCATGAAATTAACTTCATGATAATCGAATCCCGTAAATCTATAATACTCCTACTATGAGAGCAGATCTTCTGTTCCCATTTTTCCTGTCTCCCTCAACTTAAATTTTGATATCTAACATTTTACTTAACACTAATTAAATCTAAAATTAAATAAGAGACTATGTGTCAAAATTTAAGTAGAGGGACACAAGAGGACAAAAAAAATAAGGACAGATGATCTGCTCTCCTCCTACTATATATCCTTAATGCTTTCTAACCACCTTACGACTAAGAGTTGACATTAGTAACGCTCTAAAATAAACAAACAGATTAAAAAATGTATTCAAGCTCGACTCAAAATATAAAATTTGTATAGTTCGCATTATGCAGATTATGACTCAAACAAAAAATCAATTTAAAGGTATAAATATTCTATTACGCCATTTTTGCATATTTTTGTTGCAGATTCTTGTTATGTGGGTCGATGGAAAATATAAATGACTAAACAAATGGAATCTAGCAATAGGATAAAATGTTTTATCTTTTAACTATACATGTTTCTCATCAAACCAAATTACATGAATCATTAAGAACAACAATATGCAATAAGAAATGAAAATTTTAATAGTTTTAAATAGATATCCTCTAGTTCCAGATCGCTACTATCACAAAAATGAGATAAAATCAAAAAATATTAAACTGTTTGACGACAAGGGGTATTTTAGACATTATTCAATCTTCACTTACTGTAGAATTTTCTATATTAAACTATGAAACTCATATCCTTCTTGTCGTTCTTTAACATTAATTCAAAAAATTGACATAAATATTCACAATATGAAGTATATTATTTTTCGATTAATATTTTCATATTTTCTCTCTTACGCGAGAGTAGGAATTTATTTCCTATTCAACTGAGAATAATTTTATGAATTTTCGTTGTGACTATTCAAGGTAAGAAAAAACGGTTTAGATAAATGAAAAATAAAAATAATAAAAGAGAAGGAGTTGCACGTTTTGTCATTTTCATTTTAAAATAATAATCTTCTCTTTGAAGTTAAAATTTCATTTTAAAACTCACAAATATAAATAAATTAAATTTATTTCTTTACTCTTTTTTTTCCATAAATTTTAAATTTATTTTCTTTCCAAATTCACAAACACGATGTTAATTAATAATTAGCCAAGGGTAGCCAAACAAATCTATATTCACCACTATTTCAGTATTCTATTATATTTTAATCAAAAATATATATATATATATATATATATATTATGAAGGTTTACGTTAATTTTTTAATTATATTATCGCAGTAATATAAATACGGGGGACCAACTCATTTTAAGTCGGTCTCAATTTTATACTATTAATAGTTTAGCGGGTTTTTTACATAAGTATACAATAAATAAAAAGTAATTATAAAAATAGTGCATCAACCAAATAATTATATTAACAGTGAAAAACTGTATAATAATATCAACAATAGTGAAATACGTCATTATATCCAATGCAACAAAAAAAAACCCCTTAATTCAAGGAGAAAACTACTCCACTTAATTTGACAGTTACCAACTAACCCAAATACTCAAAAATACTCGTCAATTTCTTTAGTCCTCAATCTGTTTCGCCATTATCATTTTCTCTCTTCCTCCTCCTCTTAAACCTTCTTTGCTCAGGCCTCATTTATCTACTACAACCACGTGTCACGTTTTTATACCAAGGTAACCAATAAAAAATAGAACACTGCATAGGAAAGAGAGAGAGATAAGAGAGTGATGTGTAATGTAATATTGATAATCAAACCTTCGTACTAAGGTAACCAAATATTTATACCAATGTAACCAAATCTTTATACCAAGATAATCAAATCTACCTCCACACCTGCAGAATGAATTTATTACCTTGGTCTAAAAGTTTGGCAACCAATTTCATGAAGGTAAATAAAAAATAGAACACTGCATATATAAGAAATAGAGAGATAAGAGAGTGATGTGTAATATAATATTGATAATCAAACCTTCGTACCAAGATAACCAAACATTTATACCAAGGTAACCAAATCTGCTTCAACACCTGCAGTATGAATTTGTTACCTTGGTCTAAAAGTTTGGCAACCAATTTCATGAAGGTTTGGCTACTAATTGTATCACATCCAAAAAAAATTAGTAACTTAGCAAAATTGAATTGGTTATCTTGGTACGAATGATTGGTCACCAACTGCACCACAAAAAAACTACACCCAAACACCCCTTATAAATCCATGTTAAACTTATATTCTACTTCAAAAAAAGAAAAAGAAAAATCCCATTCCGATTTCTTTAATATGCAGGACATAAGGAACAGAGCCATTGATGTTGAAGAAGAATAAAAAACAGAGGATAGTGAAAGTATGCCATAGCTGCCTCAGTTGGTCACGGTCAAACTTTCATTTTTTTCGCCTGGCTTCTTCTATTAAGAATTTGAATGGCATTGCCTTCACTTGTTTTTTGCAAGATCCGGGAAAAGCCAATTTAACAGAAACAAATCGCCGCCGTGGCGAAAGCAAGAACCAATTCTCAAGTCATGAAAGGATTCAAACGACGATAACACCCCACATTAAAGAAGAATAAGAAACAAAAGATAGTGAAAGTAAAGAAGAATAAGAAAAAGAAAAAAAGTAATAACATTGGTTGTTGAGAAGAAAGGGGATTAGATGAGAGTAGAAATTGAAACCCATCAAACAGATTTTGGTGATCTCTCTACGTAAATCATGACTGAACCCTTGGTTTGGGACAAATGTATTATTTTTGTAAATAAAAATAGGAAATATAATACTTTTATAATTATTTTATGAGTGCACTATTGTTGTAATTATTTTTAAAAATGTAATAGAAAATGTAATTATTCCTAGTTTAGCGGTGGACTGACTATTGGTTAGTTATCGAGTCCAATGGGCCCAAATCAGCACAGTCCATCACACATGGCTCCAATTAACCCGCTAACTGTTCCTTTTTCTCCCGCGAAAGAAAGAAAGAGAGAAAGAAAAGAGCCAAACAAAGATTTTCAAGCAAACATTTGGAGTCAAAATATCTGTTTTTGATCTCGGTTTTTCAAGTAAGCAAACGATGAATTCTTCCTCTAAAACCCTCCTATGAAATTTTATTTATTCTTTCCAATTTCAAGAACCTCAATTTCCACTCATATAAACCCTAAAACACTGAAATACTTGAGCTCTGGGTTACTGTTCGTCTGTTCCCAATCCCAATCCAATAATGGACCCGCCTCAATCATCCCCGTCTTCAATCTCAATGAGTTCCTCAATCTCACCGTCCGGCGACAACGACGACTTCGACACCGCATGGTACGGCAACATACAGTATTTGATTAATATATCGGCCATCGGCACGATGACTTGTGTGCTCATTTTTATCCTCCTTAAGCTTCGAAGCGATCACCGCCGATTGCCGGGACCGACCGCCATTGTCTCCAAGCTCCTGGCTGTCTGGCACGCCACCGCCCGCCAAATTGCCCTCCACTGTGGGGCTGACGCCGCTCAATTCCTCCTTATCGAGGGCGGCAGCTGCGGACTACTCTCTCCTTGCCTTCCTCGCCCTCGCAGTCCTACTACCCCTCAACCTCTACGGTGGCACAGCCGCCATGGCCGATCAGTTCTCCAAAACCACCATCAATCACATCACCAAAGGTTCGCCTTTATTGTGGGTTCACTTTTTATTTGCCGTGGTTGTTGTTGTTTTGGTACATTTTGCTATTAATTTGATTGAAAGAAGACTGAGAGTTACTAGGTTTAGAGATGGTTATGGAAATCCCAGTGATCCTAATGTTAATAATTCCACAGCCATCTTCACTATAATGGTACAGGGCGTACCCACGAATCTAGGGTTTGATAAGACTCCTTTAGTTGAGTATTTCATACATAAGTATCCGGGGAAGGTTTACAGCGTTATTGTTCCTATGGATTTATGTGCATTGGATGATTTAGTAAATGAATTGGTCAAAGTTAGGGATGATATTTCTAAACTGGTTACGAGAATGGAATCCCGGGATTTAGTTGATGAGTATGATGATAGTGAGAGTGGGATGCGTGCTTTGTTGAGGAGAGTGAAAGATTTGTGGAGGCAGATTTTCGATGTGCTAGGTTTGTCGAATGAAGAAAAATTAAGGAAATTGCAAGAGTATAGAGCTGATTTGGAAATGGAAATGGCTGCTTATAAAGAAGGGCGAGCAAAAGGCGCCGGAGTTGCATTCGTGGTGTTTAAGGATGTATACACAGCTAATAAGGCGGTTCAGGATTTCCGTAATGAGAAGAAGAGGCGGGTTGGGAAGTTCTTTTCTGTCGTGGAGTTGGAATTACAGAGGAACCATTGGAAAGTTGAGCGCGCCCCTTTGGCAACTGACCTTTATTGGAATAATTTGGGTTCTTCAAAACTTTCCTTAAAACTGCGAAGAGTGTTTGTGAACACGTGCTTACTGTTGTTACTTCTATTCTTCAGTTCTCCTCTTGCTGTGATCAGTGCCATTAAGAGTGCTGGGCGTATTATAAACGCAGAAGCAATGGATAATGCACAAATGTGGTCGGCTTGGGTGCAAAGCTCTAGCTGGCTTGCAACCTTATTCTTTCAATTCTTGCCAAATGTACTTATTTTTGTGAGCATGTATATAGTGATTCCCTCAGCTCTGTCTTACCTCTCCAAGTTTGAGAGGCATCTCACTGTGTCTGGGGAGCAAAGAGCTGCACTTTTGAAGATGGTTTGCTTCTTTCTGGTAAACCTTATCCTCCTCAGGGCTCTGATGGAATCATCATTAGAAAGTGCAATTTTGAGTATGGGGAGGTGTTACTTGGATGGGGAAGATTGTAAAAGGATTGAGCAGTACATGAGTGCTTCGTTCCTGTCAAGATCATGCCTTTCATCTATCGCATTTCTAATCACTAGCACGTTTTTGGGGATATCTTTTGATCTACTGGCTCCAATTCCTTGGATTAAGAAAAAGCTCCAAAAGTTCCGGAAAAATGACATGCTCCAGCTGGTACCAGAAAACACTGAGAACTATGCCTCGGAAAGTCAGGATGCTGATAGCCTTCAGAGGCCACTGATGCATGAAGGAACATTTGATGCAGTGTTGGGCAACGATGGATCACCTCATGTTGCTGGACTAGGTGGAATTGATTTACCTGGACAGGATCTTTCTGAATATCCAATCAGCAGAACGTCTCCCGTGCCAAAGCAGACATTTGATTTTGCACAATATTATGCCTTCAATCTTACGATATTTGCCCTGACCTTGATATATTCATCATTTGCTCCGCTTGTGGTTCCTGTTGGTGCTATATACTTTGGGTATAGGTACGTGGTCGACAAGTACAACTTTTTATTCGTATACAGAGTGCGAGGTTTTCCTGCTGGCAATGATGGGAGATTGATGGATACTGTATTAAGTACCATGAGGTTTTGTGTCGACTTGTTCCTCCTTTCGATGCTCTTGTTCTTTTCAGTCAAAGGAGACTCCACAAAGCTGCAAGCTATATTTGCTATTGGACTGTTGGTAATGTATAAACTTTTACCTTCTGATAATGATGGTTTACAGCCTGCCCTATTGCAAGGCATGCAAACTCTTGAAAATGTTATAGAAGGACCCATAGACTATGAGGTTTTCTCACAACCCAAATTTGAATGGGATACATATCATTTATGAGTGGAAATAAAAAATAAAAAAAAGGTACATATTGTATTACTTTAAACTGAATTCTTTTGTGGTTCATTTATGTATGCATATTTCTTCTCTGTTGATATTATCAAATTCATGTGCAAGTAAAGATAATTAAGTAGCATAAAAGATGAGCATAATAGGCTAAAATAAATAAATTCAAGGAGTGTGGACCAAATAATGAATCATAGGAAACATGAGAAATAGAGAAAAATTAGGAAGCTAAGCTCAACTAGTCATAGTTATTCTCAGCCATATCCATATGCTCTGTGCCCTTCACTCCAACACATAATGTTTTAATTTTATACTGTACTTTCATCTCTCTCTGTGTGTATACAAATGTAGGAGTAATGAATGTTGAGATTAACTGATGATGTTTGGTTTTACCATTTTTGAGGTTAAAAATAAGTAGGAAGATGAGTCACAAGTTCCTTTCTTGTGGTATTGATTTACTTGTTCATTCGGAGAGGAAATAGGAAAAAAAGAGAGGCAGCAGTAGAAAGCAATACATACGGGTCTGGAGTCAGCCAACATGTTTTCCCCAAGCCTCGTCTCCTTCATCCCTCAGATGCAGCAAGCAAACACAGGTCCATTTATTTTGTCATTGTTAGTAGAGTAGGTAGTAGACTCTAGTAGTAGTTGTAGTTTACTTATCAAGTCAAGTTCGTGAATCTACTATACCTTTTTTTGGACATGACAATTGAACAGTACAATCCATCTCTTCTTCCGGTTTAATTATTTACTTGTTGTTGTTGGTTGGAAAAGGGTAGAATAAGTAATTTTCAGACTAAACGTCTAAATAATGATCGAATGGGCCATGAAATAAAGAAAGAAGAAAGTCAAAAAGAGCAAATCAAGACGACAAAAGTCTAGATCCTTTGACTTTGAACTATTCAGAATTAATAGTAATTCTGAAATAGCCTGCCCTCCCTGCTTACCACTACTATGACTATCTGAGTTGAGTTGAAAATTACAGGACGGTGCTAACACACATACTCACATACATCATCATAAATATATATATATATATATATATATATATATATATATATATATATATTAACCAATTTTAATTAAGTAGCCTGGTCAACCAACAGCATCACAAATTTTATTATTATTATTATTATTATTATTATTATTATTATACAGTGTATTTAAGATCAAATTTCACGGAAAAAGAAGTAGGACTTTTACTCTCTTCCGTTACAAAATTAAATAGTATGTTTTAAAATTAAAAATATATTTCACTTTTGAATTATAAAGTGTCATGATATGTTTATTATTATTTCTGGCACTACACTATTATTATTAAATTCCTAAAATCATATTTTAGAACGTGAATTATCTTGAAAATATATGTCTACAAGTAATTAGGAGTGGCTTATTAATACATGCATTTAGTAAGAATTATATATATATATATATATATATATATATATATATATATATATATATATATAAAACACACTTAATTATAACTACTAACAATCTATTTCATTTCATCATGCCTGCTTTTGCATCTGCGGTAACCAACCAATAATCGACACGAACGTCATCAGTATCTACCAAATAACAACCCCCCTTAACTTTTAATGAGGCATGCAGTCGGTAAGTAGGTTTATTTGTCCCCCGTAAAAGAAAACACACTTTACTTGGTACTAGTACATGAATCATGATCATTTCATGCATTATAGTGTTTGAGGCACGAAACTCAGCTAGCATATATATATATATATATATATATGGGATAAAGTTCAAAAAAACCTCTAAACTATACACGGATGTCCTACTTCCACCCTAAATTATTTTTTTTTCAAAAGTATCCTTAACGTTAGTAAAAGTAGACCACCCGTACCCCTGCTGTCAACTGACCTGCCACTTGAACTAACTCTGTTAACACGTGGATATTTTTGCTGACTAAGCACTTAGGGGGAGAGAGAGAACAAAAGCAGTCGTTTTGAATCAAAAGGGGCAAAAAAGTCCTAATTCCTTTCATTCCACACACAGACGAAATCGAAGAGAAGGAGAAGAAGACGCGAGAAGCTTGAAGACCAGTTCGGCTAGAGGAAGGTGGAACCCAGTTCGACAAGAAGAAGAATCGACATGGCTTACTATTCGTCGTCATCTTCATCATACGCTTTCGAAGGCGTGCCATTGATCTTGATTATGAAGCTATGCCCTTGTGTTATTGTGGGTTAAGGGCTCCTTTGTGGACCTCGTGGGTGAAACAAATCATGGCGGGAGGTTTTTCTCATGCTCGAAATTGAGTAAGTTGTTATAATTTACTTTGATTTTGTGTTTGAAACAATTCTAGCAATGACTAGTATGCATTGGTGTGTTATTTTACTAACAACGGTTGAATAATACTTAATATTTTGGATTAGGAAAGGGGTTGTGGGTACTTTGTATGGCATGACCCACGAGATGTGTGAGAGGGCAAAAGTTGTGATAAATGATGATCGAAGAGGAGAACAAAATTTTCTTTGAATAAGAAATGAACAAATTCTCCCCGGTTGAAGGGGGCATGAAGAAGGGCATTTGAATTATCTGAATTGAAAGAATTGGTTCATGAGTTGAAGAAGTTGAAGTCAAATGGAGATGAAGTTTGTGTGAAACAAATTAAAAAAAAGTAGACTATTTGAATAGGAAGCTGCATTGGTGTGTTATTGTTAGTTATATTCATACGCATTTACGTAATGCTACTTAGGTAGATAAATGGTTAGATGAATTAGTAGTCTTGTGAATTGTAATGTCTCTGCGGTTGAAAATATACGATTAACTTAATGTAATTGGTGAAAATGGTTAATGGAAGTCGGTGTTTTGTAATCCTTGTTTGAGTTATGCAAGTTTTGTTTTTAGCTTTATACTGCTTTCTTGTTTGATTGTAATGTTTATTTTACACGAATGTCAAAGAATTGTGTGACATATAGTCGGTACAATTGTTTTGGTCTTGGTTAATGTTGATTGTAATGTTCTTTCTTGGTTAATGGAAGTCTTATTTATGCATACTGATTGTGTGACATATGATCGGTGCCGATGAGTTGAGCATTTTTTTTGCTAAATTTTAAAGCGTATTGAAAAAAAAAAAAAAAAATCAAGAAGGCAGACATTCCCAAAGCTACAAAAAAAGAGTCCATCAATAGCGAAACATCGGCTCTCCCAAAAGATATCAAAGACATCCCAAATAAGAGGCGTGACGAGACCATGATCAACAAACCACCCCACTGACGGCGAGATGAACGAAAACTCGGATCGATGACGGAACCAGCGAGCGAAGCGAGCTGCAAGAAATCTGTTGTGGCATCCCAAACACTAATCTGCTTTTCGAAGCTATGAGCGATAAACCCGGTGATGAACCGACCTATTGTAAGAAGCGCTTAACTTAAACCGGTCCAAACCAAACCAAAACCATGGGCGATTACAAGACATAAAGTTACCTTTGCATCACATATATCGCCTTCTGAAACCAAATCAAAACCATACTTTCGACTGCTGCGGCGAGAACTCGATACCAAAAAACCGCTGCGTGAGAACTTAAAACCAACTTGACGAGAACTCATGAAAACAACAAGTGTAATAAATAGCTCAAAATATGAATCAAAAGATAGTGCAAATTATATTGCCAACATATGAGGCGAGCATAAGCGGCATGTTCATTACATTCAAAGTTGGTGAGCATAAACACTTTTGCCATAAGACCAAAAATATATTCCCAAAATAAGCTCGGTTCCAAAATATCAAGCTGGAAGAAGTAGAATTACTAAGTAGTCTTTAATTACAAAATAAGTCAATGGTCGGTTATCTCACGGCGGTTGGGTGGACTTCTCGTGACTTGCTTTGCATTGTTGCTCATACCAATCCTTTCATCCCTATCTCGCCGTAAAGGCGTGTGGTAGTGATCACGACTTCTTCCCATCCATTGCGATCCTTGAGGTGCGAAGGGCGTGTTGGACATGTTTCTGAGGTCACCATCACCTCTATGAGTTATTTTCTATTGCTTGTTGAAGAGGATGCTTTGTTTTTAGCTTTGTCTTCTCTTAGTTGAGTTTCATTAGGGATTGCAAATTTGGTGTTAGGGTCGACCAAAGGTGGTTGTACTTGACTTCCTTCATTGACAATTGTTGATGATGTGCCACTCTGCATGTACATAACACTGACATAACATAACACTGACATTAAGCTTACCTGATTGCATTTCTTAACAAAGCGGAGAAATTACCTTGAATGTCCTTTGAACCGGTTTGTCATCATATAATACCCAAAACCTTCACCAAAACCTTGCTTCCTAGAATGAGCTCTTGCGGCAGATGCTTTGGTAATTTTGAGCTGATCTTGAAGTAGGAGGTGCACTCATGGATGAACTTGCATTAAGCCCTATAAAATCAAAAAGACATAAAGTATATCAAATCTGTATACGCACCAAGAAGACATAAAGTATAAAAAAGCAAAAGTATCACGATTGACATATCACGATGAGACATAGATGGGCCACCTTATGCTTGAGTTTGGGATTGCGGTGGGGTGAACTTCCGGTTTGTGGAATGAGATGGGCCCTGAACTCCTCCTTCTCCTTGACTTTGATTACGGTATAGGGCAAAAATGTTAATATGTATACTATATATAACATGTTGCACATGAGTAAATAATTGAATTACCTTTGAACAATTTGCCTTTGTTGTGTCACAGTTCTTCTACAGAATTGCGTGTGATAACTTTGCCTTTTTCTGGATAGCTTTGTGATTTTATTTGTAGAGTCGGCCTCGGTTTCCTCTCTTCTTCTCTTAGTCTTAGGCCTTCCACATTCTTCTCAGCAGTTGGTGCCTCGACAGGTTGATATTTGTCCGTGTCATAGAATCTCTTCCCTCTTCTTGGCAAAATTTTGTCTTTGGTAAGCGGTTTGGTATACATCTTTATAGTACAACTTTGAAATATGGTTCATTGGGTCTGTTTGTTGTGAACTAAAGCACATATAGCATGTTGGCAAGGAATTCGGTGAGATCCCATGCCCTACGTGTCTGAGAGTTCTTGTCGAGAAACGGTGTGGGTATCCTCACCCTCCCTTATTTCATAACGGTGTCTCCATTAAAGAAACAGTGCACCCAAGCTGCTTATGCTTTTGTTTTGTGCGAAAAATGTCATTGCGATGAGGACTAAAACAATTTATCCACTTCTCACATCTTGACCCAAGAGTTCCCAACCTGTCCATGGTTTTTTGCCTAATGTATTCCATCATAGTCCTTATGGGCTTGTGCCTAGCTTCAAGAATCCAAGAATTGAAACTTTCCACCATATTGTTATCTACTGCCCATGATTTATACATTACTAAAGTAAGCTACGCACCATGTATGAGGTGGATAACTCATGAGATCAAGCTGCTCCCTTTGAACTCATTTCCCCAAGCAACTTCATGTTGTCCTTAAATTCTTCCTCAAATGTAGACCCAATTCTTTGCCAAAATTTCTTCTTGACTCTCCACCTCTGTATTTCTTACACCAATTTGCATATATATGCGAGCACACCATCGTGTTGACCTCGGGGGAATACATCAATAACGACTTGTATTAAACCTACAAGTAAAAATTGCAGTATTACATTCAAAGTTGCATAAATAATTTGACATAAAAAACATTAAATATTAAAATTCAAATACATTCATACCTTTTGCATATCGAAATGATGGTATCTTGTTGCCATCCCCAAATCAAGTTGTTCTTGCAACAAAAGTCGAGAAACCAGGTCCGGTTTTCCTTAGTTTCACTCTTCACACATACCCAAGCTATAGGAAAATTAATTTCATCCCCATCTCTTCCCAGTCTTTACAAGCAATTCCCCTTATATCTGCGTCTTCAAAAAACACCCATCAAGGCCGATAATAGGCCTACATCCTTCCTTCAACCTCTCTTGCAAGCATCTAAACAAACAAACATTCTTCTAAATACTCTTCTCCTTCCCTTAATTCATCATGGACAACTCCACTTGCACTTTTAGACCACTGGATTACTCCTCACGATTCTGCTTTGCATAAGCCTCCAACTCAGAAAACTTCGGTAGTAAAGCTCCACGAGAATTCATCATGACCATCCTCCACGGCTCTCTTGCACTTGGAAAATCCAACATTCACTTTCCATTCTTTCTCCACATCTTTTTGAGGTCTTTGATCTTGTAGTCATCTTTGCTTCAAGTATTTTTTGTTTGTAAAGCTTGGCGAGAACTTTTGCAGAAACCCCTAGGGTTCTTGAAAATCCTATAACACTTGTCTTTCTTCGTTTAATGTCTTAATGACTGACCCGAGGTTACAACCGAGTCCTTTGACACATACAAGACAAATGGACATGACCTCACATTGGACCCTTATTCTATATGGTTCACTTTCACATATTTCAATGCCACTCCCTAGATATAGCATACTTTGATATGGATTCCCTAACATCGGTTGCCTTAGCAAATGTCATTCCCAATTTGAAATAGGGTGTACGGTCATTTTACATTGAAAGCAGACGGGATGTCTTCTCTCACATGGCTTTTGACCCTCATCCCCTTTCCTCACTATCACTATCCTCACCTTCATCACTAACATCACCTTCCTCGGTATCATCACCTTCTCTCTCACTCTTCTCACTCTCCTCTACATATGTAACATCTTGATTATCCCTCACTATTATCTTCCTCACCAACCCTGCTACCCTGTGTGTTTAACAACCCTGTTTCATGTGCTCTATTAATGCTATCAAAAGCATTAAGTACTTCATCACTTTCCATGAAAGGGTCATCACAATCAGGAGCTGGTTATTCATTCAATATAGGTTCATCTATCTCATGTTTTGCAAAGAAATCTAGGACAGTTGTGTCAGACTTTATTTTAGTTAGGAGTCTCCTAATCCCATGGTCACCCTCAAGTATAAAAAGTCCTTCTTCAATACTCAGTCCAGGTTCCAGATAATATATTTCAGATACATTGGCATAATTTAATTCCTCTTTATATGTATTCTTAATGCAAATAACGACGGTAATCAACATCAAAATTCTTACATGTATAAACATCTCCTCCCACATATCTCAAGCAGAATCCTTTATCCATATGCCCCATGATGTAATTGTACATCTACACGCTTGACCATACATGGGTTAAAAAAAAGCAGACTTCACATATGATAAAAAATCAAGACAAACAAAAAAACTACAAAGTATTAAGAATCTATCAAGAATATAATATAAGGGACCACATGTTCCCTACAAGTGACACCAAACTTAAACATGGACCACGTGATGTTCCCTACCACATGCACTTTATTAATCAAAAGGGTAGATTAAAGTACACGAGAGATTTCTTTTCTTCTTGACCAAAGCTTCCTTATACTTGATTAGACTCAAGTTAGATTCGACGAACTTATTGCGGAAACCTTCGCCTTCTTACTTACCATGGGAAAGTAGTTGTCGATTCTTCTACTGCCGGCTGGGCTCCACCTTCCTCTCTAGAATTGGGCTCCACCTCCTACTCGCGTCTTCTTCTTCTCCTCTTTGATTTAAATGCACGTATGTGGGGTGAAAAGAATTAGGGCTTTTGCCCCTTTTGCAAAAAAACGAATGCTTTTGTTCTCTCTCTCTCTCCCTAAGTGCTTAGTCGGCAAAAATATCCGCGTGTTATGAGAGTTAGTCAAGTGGCGGTCGGTTAATGACGAGAGTGCAGGTGGTCTACTTTTACTAACGTTAAAGGTACTTTTGAAAAAAAAAATAGTTTAGGATGGAAGTGGGACATCAGGTGTATAGTTCAGAGGGTTTTTTGGACCTTATCCTATATATATATATATAATACAAAAGACTTATTCCTTTATGTTAACATCTTTATCATAACTTCTTAAAACGAAAAGAAAGACATTATTATATTATATTGCCAAATTCTTCTGGATTTTGAGAGTGAAAAACTGAAAATCTCATGAAAAATAATACATACTGTATTATTATTATTATTTTTATTATCAATTATATAAATAAGTATTAATAATAATAATCTTATATATATATATATATATATATATATATATATATATATATATATATATACAATAAGAATCAAGAAGCGTTCTCCTTAAATAACATTCCTCTTTAAATAACATTATTTTATTCCTCCGTATATATATATATATATATATAAGATATATATATATATATATATATATTCTTAATATCAATATTAGTGGGGTAGACTGGTGGACCCTTCCCTCTTCTCTTTCCCTCTCACACCTTTGACCAATGACCACGCCAAAATGCATTGTTTCGTCTCCACACAGCAACGACTTTTTTTGCACCATTGGAGTAACTACCTCCTGTTTCTCCCTTTCTCTCCTGTTCCAGGTGTGAACCTGTCAAATATACTCCTCCCTAGTCATACCTCTTAATTCTTTCTCTCCCCCAAACCCTCAAATTCTTTTATATTTTTTATATACTCTCTCTTTATCTATATATCTATATATATATAATACGAATTCATTCTTCATACCCAGCTAGAAACAAAATTAACAGTTTCAGAGACTACTTTTTGATTCTCTCTCACAAACCCAGATGGCGTTTTACACTAATAATAACTATATTTACTTGCTGATGGTTGTATTCACAGTTGTGGTTTGGGGATCGCAGAGCAGTGATGCGTTTGGCACTTTTGGGTTTGATGTACATCACAGATACTCCGATCCTGTTAAAGGAATTCTGGACCTTGATGGGTTGCCGGAAAAGAGTACTTACGATTATTACGCCGCCATGGCTCACCGTGATCGCCTCACTCGCGGCCGCCGGCTGGCTGACACCGTTTACTCCACGCCTCTCATTTTTTTCGACAGCAACGAGACTTACCGTTTGAGCTCTTTGGGATTGTATGTCTCCTTTAATTTGATGTCTTTACTGATTATAGTTTTGCTGTTGTTTTTTCACTGGGTAATTTTTGTGGGTTTTTTGGAGTCTCTTTTTGCTTAATGGGAAAACGTTAAGTGAGAAGGAAAAGGATAATCATTGGTTCATTGTTTAAATTCCCAGCTTGGAGCTAGTTAAATTGGATTGTTAAAGCTAGCTGTTGAAATTTACGGGGAAAGATTGCTGTTATTGGAAAAACACACAACTAAAACCAAGTGAAGTTTTTGAAGAATTTGAGAGTGGGGTAAAGGGTGAAGAACAACTAGCTAGGCTCTAGATATTGGTTATTGGATATCATTTGTGCGAACTTGTAGCTAAGAAACAGAATACATAATTTTTTTGGCAATCCAGCTTCTGAAATTAGCAGTACTGCGCTATGTAAAACCACAATTAGAATCTATACCTCTATAAATATTTTGCTTTATGGAGGTTGAAAAGCTAATTAAGGCTCCGCATCTTACTTGTGCATTAGGCCTAGTGAGTATGTAAGCCACAGTTTTGAGCAGTTTCTAGTATCTCAAGTGTTTGGAAAATGCTATTTAAAGGGTAAACAAAGAGATTGGCAGCACTAAAGGTTAACTTTGGAGAATTTAAAGTTCATTTTAAGAATTTCTCCATCATAACTTATGTTCTATATTTTTGTGGGAATTTTCAGCTTGCATTATGCTAATGTCTCTGTGGGTACGCCAAGTTTATGGTTTCTGGTGGCTCTTGACACTGGAAGTGACCTGTTCTGGCTACCCTGTGATTGTACCAGTTGCGTACGCAGCTTTTCAACGACATCTGGAGTAAGTATGTGATATGATTTGATGTATACTGTTGAGCCTACTTGAGATGATATTTCCCTTTTCTTTCTTTTATCAATGTTCTTTTCTATAAGATCATGATAATTGTTTCAAGTTTCTATGACATATGAACCAATGAGGCTTCACTAATGAGCTTTTCGAGGATATATAATTGTTCATTACTTAAAAATTTGTTCTTTGGTATAACATCTATGATGTTTTTTGTGAAACAGAAATTCGAGTTCAACATCTACAGCCCTAATACATCCTCAACAAGCAATTCAGTTCTCTGCAACAGTAATTTTTGTCAACAAGAAAAGCAATGCTCTGCTGCAAGTAATGCTTGTCCTTATCAAGTTCGATATCTTTCAAGTAATACATCATCCACTGGATTCTTGGTGGAAGATGTGTTGCACTTAATTACAGATGACAGCCCTCTGAAAGCTGTCGACGCACCAATAAAATTTGGGTATGTATCATCTCATATGGCTTTTGATAAAAAATTGTCACGGTTTTATTGGCTGGTTCGTATCAAAGATTACTGGGGTATATGTGAGGACAGACAACATTCATTTATAATAATATGATGTTAGTAGTATTAGCATAGACTATTTTGATCATACCAAACTGGATTCTTTGCAGTTAAGATGTTGTTCTTTTAACTATTTCTTCTTGTTAGTTCGTGGTGGACTGATGTTCATTTAACAAATTGTTGATTTCTCTCGCGCTTTTGAACTTATTGTTTTACTTTTCAGCTGTGGAAAGGTTCAAACAGGTTCATTTTTGGATGGTGCGGCTCCCAATGGTCTATTTGGACTTGGTATGGATAACGAATCTGTTCCTAGAATTTTAGCTAGTGGAGGGCTTGCTGCAGATTCTTTCTCTATGTGCTTTGGACCTGATGGACTTGGGAGAATTAGATTTGGTGATAAAGGTAGCTCAGACCAATCAGAAACCCCATTTAATGTTGCTCAATTGAAGTAAGTGGTCATTTAAACTTGCACGATACTGATGGCATTCATTGAGTTCAGCACTTTGGACTCTTTCCTTTTAGGATTGATGTGCTAAATTAACTTACCTTTTTTCCCTTGGGATCATCTGCCAGTCCCACTTATAACATCAGCATGACACAAATAAGTGTGGGAGATAGTGTCACCAATCTTAGCCTCACTGCAATTTTCGACTCTGGTACCTCATTTACATACTTGACTGACCCAGCTTATACATTTATTTCTGAGACTGTGAGTAATTTTCCCCTTCACTCACAGGATTTGGTATTTCCACAACGTAAAAGTTATAGTTTCACAAGATCCTCTCACATAAATAGTAAATGAGCCCCACACTCATGTTAGAGAGAATTTGTGGAAATATCAAATTTTACTTGTGAAAATATCAATTCCCTTCATTTAATATGTTTTGTGACTATCTTCAGGTGAACTGTTTACTCTTGAGTTTAAAACACATTTTATAACTTTGCAGTTTGATTCCCTTGCCAAAGAGAAACGGCTTTCACCTAATTCCAGAATTCCTTTCAATTACTGCTATGAATTAAGGTCAAATCATTTTGGTGACTTATCTCGCATATATTCCTTTTTCTTCCCGACACTTGAGAACTGACTCTTTTTCTCAAATACAGTGAAAACCAAACCAGTTTTGAGTTTTCCACAATAAATCTTACAATGAAAGGGGGGAAACAATTTTATGTTACTGATCCAGTAGTAATTATTTCTAGTCAGGTATGAACTCTCTTTTTGTGGTTTAAGTTTCCTAGTCTATATATTGGGATATACTGATATTGCCACATGATTTACAGGGGGGTGGATTCCTGTACTGTTTGGGTCTTTCCAAGTCTGGGGATATAAATATCATTGGACGTAAGTGTTATCTCACCTTGTTAGATTATTTCCTTGTCCATTAAGCTTAATGCTGATAAATTTTCATTTATATATATGACAATCAGCCCTTGTCAAATTTGTACTAGAAATTGTTGAAGATCGCTATATTCAACAGTAGTTACTCAATCCTTGTTCTATTTGAACATTTGGGGGCTTCAGTCATAAAATTTAGTGCTTTTTCTTTACCACGACTTGCATATATTTTGCGCTGAAAATAGATCTGAAAAGCTGCCACGTATCATAATATCAGCTACAAACATTGCAATCACTGTTATAGCATTCTCATTCATGGATCCATGATCCATGATTCATGATTGTATGTTTTCCATCAATACAGATACTGATCATGGAAATGTAGCACACAATCACTATTGAATCTTGTAGTATGGTAGTCAAAGAAACTAGATTACTTTTTTTTTGATAACCGGGCTCCACGAACCCGGGTCAGTCTTTTGTGGAGTATCTTTGTTCTGAATATTGTTGATGGTCATTACTAATATTTTATCCGTTCCTTTGGTGTTCTAATATTAATGTGTGATAATGCTTACGACATTTATAATTGTTTGATTTTTTATCCAGAGAATTTCATGACTGGCTATGATATTGTTTTTGATCGCGAAAAGATGGTTTTGGGTTGGAAGGCATCCGATTGTGAGTATAATCCTGTTAATACCAATTCAACTTTTGAAGTGCTTTTAGCTTAATAGAAGCTGTTGTTGACAGGTTATGATGGTAACAAATCTACTACCCTGCCCGTAAATCCTCAGAACAGTGCACCTCCTCCCGATGCTGCTAGTGCTACACCTCCTCCAGCCGCCACTGTAGAGCCAGAAGCCAGGGCAGGCAACAGAGATGGTTCTCCTATAGCAAGTCCACCTCCACCGCAGCCAGCACTTGCGGGGAACCATTCTCCTCACTTGGATTCCTCCGGTTACACACTTCTGATAGTTTTTTGCTCTCTCTTTAGCCATTATATTCTTTCCTTGTGAGGCATTTTTCTTGTATTTTTAATCTTAGCATATTAATTTGGAAGTGGTTAGTATGAAGTTTATTTTGGGGTAAGTTGGTCAATTGACCAATAAAATACTTACACGCAGGCGAGGTTGTATGTGTGTCAGTATTCTATTGGCCAATTGACCAACTTACCAAAAAAATAACTTCATGCTAACCGGATCAAATTAATTTATTGTTAGTTCTTTCTGTTGTATTCTTTCAGACTTTTCTTCCGTACATGACCGCTTTAATTCCGAGATTAGGTTTGTAAATATATGGTTTTGTTAATCTTCTTAATCTTTTGTATAATAGATGAGGCAAATAAAGTTGCATTGGCAATATAGAAATAGAAACTTGGCTGCACTCTTCATTTGCATTGCACTTGTTTGCCGGATTGTTTACATCTTGCTGCCATGCTATTTGGATGACGAGACTTTCCGTTTATCCACTTCACAAGTTACCCAGTATCAACTAATGAAAAATGTAAAAAAAAAATAATATATATATATATATATATATATATATATATATATATATATATATATGGGGCTGATCCATTAACGACTTTATATTGCCCCTCGTCTGCAGTTTAATTTTCAGTATTCCACAGTTTAATACTGCAGACGAAAAAAATATCCTAATGCCTCTCTGGTAAAAGTCTCTCGTCCACAGTATTAAACTGCAGACGCCAAGTATTGCTGACCAATTGGAAAACGACGTCGTCTTGACTAAATTCAAAATTTTATTTCGTTTTAAACTGTGGATGCTCAAAATTTCTTTACTATTTATTTTTCCTTTTTTAATAATTCAGACATATACATACATACATATACATATATATATACATATATATATATATAGAGAGAGAGAGAGAGCTGCTCATTTTGTTTGACAACTGCAATTTGAGAACCGAACCATGTTTCTCTTCTTTAAACTTGAAGGAGTTGGCTCAAGTAATACTGTAATAGGTAGCTTTATTTTGGATCCAGATTCCAAGTAGTTCAATGGCCAGTTCATGCGGATGATGAGATGCATTTGTATATCAGAGTTGCATTTTGGATACTGAAGTTGTTATACAAGTATTATATAAATGGCTATACAAATATAACTCATATGTATAAGATTGTCCGATTTAAACCGTCTGACGCTTTACCCAATATACACACACCAACAGAAAGAAAGTGAAAACAGTCTGTTAAGCAGCACATAGACTTCAAGTTTCACTTCTTTGGTTTCTCTATTGCTACGTTTGAATTGGAGGAATGAAACTGGTGAAACAATGGAATAGAGAAGGGAACTGAATAGTGAATGGTGGCCGAAATGAGTCATTCATACCCTACCCCAAACACTTTTTTTATGCTATAAAAATGAGTCATTCTATTTCCACCTTATTCTTGCTATCCAAACAAACGTAGCATAAACTCTCAAGCAATTGGAAAATAATATGATATTCATGGTAAGATTCTAATAGATATGCCACACACACACACACACACAGATAGATACACAATATATACAGGTACATTCATAAAGCTTATAATAGTAATATATAAATAGTGTGGTTTGGTAAAATGAGTGATCTACTTAACAACCAATCATATTTCAGACATATTTACAATATTATTACAAACATAAACATAGTGCTTAGAATTGGAAGTCTAATGCAAAGGCAAAAGAAGATAGATCATAGATGAGAGAGAAAGAGTTGGTAGAGAAGGTAGTTGCCTTTTCCCAACTAAAGTTGCCTAATAGCAATCACAATTATTAATATTCCATGGAATTGACAACTATCCTAATTCCTATCCATCCATGTTATAACTACTAATCAAACATCCAAAAACTTAGATAACAAGTTATATGAATACAGTATTGCTATTGCTATTGCTATAACGAAATGATGGCTCAGTCCTAACCACCTCAAACATTCATTCCCCTTCAATCTAATTAATTACACTACAGTTGTAGCTTCAATATTACCAATCCATTTACACTACTATATTTTAAATGATACTTGATATTAGATTTTTTATTTATTTTCCTTTTCTCTCTCCTGTTTTTCAAGTTCAAAACGCACTATTCTTTGTTTATCAATATTTTACCTTTTTTCTTTATTACAAAAAGAAAAGGGTTAACGGACAAGATTAGACATGAATCGTCTTGTATGAGGAATGCTTAAAAAACACTACTCAATTTTATCAACATGCATGCTTACCAAATTCACTACAAACAACCATGTCAAATCTCTCTCTCTCCCTTAATTTCTCTCTATAACTATGTTTTCAGCTCCATCCATGCATAACCAACCAAAAGAGGGCAGCAACATAACTAGAGAAATTCCTAGCTAGCTAGTATTAATTTTCACTAGACATGTCTACCATATGCTCAATGCTCATTCTAATTATTTCCCTCCTCTTTTCTCTAGGGAATGCACTGAGTTCAAACTATTATGACAAAACATGTCCCAATGCCGAGTCACTCATTACAGCTGCTGTGAAAAACGCAGTGGCCAGCGACAAAACTGTCCCTGCAGCATTACTCAGGATGCATTTCCATGATTGTTTTATAAGGGTACTTAAAAATACATATATATATATATACCTGTTACTCACTCTGGATGTGATCTTAATAACATACTTTTGTAGGGATGTGATGCTTCTGTTTTGCTAAACTCAGTGGGCAAGAACACGGCAGAAAAAGACGGGCCGCCAAATGTTTCTTTGCATGCATTTTATGTCATTGAAAATGCAAAGAAACAAGTTGAGTCCTTATGCCCAGGCGTAGTCTCGTGCGCAGATATCTTGGCCTTAGCTGCAAGGGATGCCGTCGTGCTAGTAAGCATATTAAGATTTATTTTTCTACAAGTCTATAGACAAACCTTAACCTCATTTTCAGACAAAGGAAGTACGTAATATAGTGAGAAAAAGTTGAGCGCAATTTTGATCTGACAGGGTAACTGGATTTCATCTTACAGTCTGGGGGACCAACTTGGGATGTGCCCAAAGGAAGAAAAGATGGAAGAACATCAAAGGCTACTGAAACCAGGAACTTGCCAGCTCCCACCTTCAACTTTTCTCTACTTCAACAAAGCTTCTCCCAAAGAGGTCTGTCCACAGACGACCTTGTAGCTCTCTCAGGTAAACTAACACTAACTACTCAATTCGAACTCATCCTGTCAATACCTGCCATTTGAAGGGATTGTAACAGTTACGTTCCCAACAAATACGAGTAAATATTCATCACAATGGTGACAATATTTAACATTTTTAATTATCGTCACTTAATGAGCGAGATAGACACAGTGACGATAACTAAGATTGTTAATATATATTTCCTCTCCTAATTGTTGGGGTTCACAAAGATCAGTTACATGTTATTATACTAAATTACCTATAAAATATCTACTCTCGTTACCATGTCTACCAAAGCTAATAAAACACTACTGACCCATATGTAGGCGGGCACACTCTGGGTTTTGCCCACTGCTCATCCTTCCAAAACAGAATCCACAACTTCAACTCCACCAACGACGTTGACCCTTCACTACATCCATCCATAGCCTCAAACTTAAAGAGCATTTGTCCGATCAACAACAAGGCAAAGAATGCAGGCAGCAATATGGATCCTTCGCCAACAACTTTCGATAACACATACTACAAGCTAATCCTCCAGGGGAAGAGCCTATTCTCTTCGGACCAGGCTTTACTCACTTCTCCTAAGGCAAAAGCTCTGGTGTCTAAGTTTGGTACCTCAAAAGATGCTTTCTTCAAGGCTTTTGCAAAGTCCATGATCAAGATGAGTAGTATCAATGGAGGACAGGAGATCAGAAAGGACTGCAGGGTGGTAAATTAAGGCTTTAAATAAGCTAATCAATTTCACACATGTAGACATTTTATAATTATGTGAGCAGGGTTATCCAAAGAATATGGATTCCCATCTTATGTTTGTTATCTAGATATTATTTTGGAAAGAACAATAATTAAATATTTTCATGCGCCTTTTTTATCTTTGTAAAAATATGGCTAGTGTACAACTACGTTTTTGTAACAAATGAAGCATATATAAAAAGATCTTCTAAAAAATTGTCTTTTCTAATTTTTGAGATATCGAGAAATTAGTCCACTTGATATGTATTCCGACCAACTATGGATCAAAACTCAATCATATGCTTTTCTGCTTAAAGAATGAAATTCCAGCCATATTTCAGGTAAAGCTTTTGACTACCTTGGCGGCTTACTATTTCAGGATATGCAGAAAACCAAGTAAAATTTTTTAAATACCTGAAGAATTTGTATGGCATTTAACCATTTGGTCACTCATTGTCCATAGCACGACGCATCCATAATCTGGAGCTGAAACCTACATATAACACAAGTTACACTTTTGGAGTTTGTATACTGCAAGATACAAAGAGTATAATAGTCCAGCATTCAGTTAATAACTTGATATAAGCTTATCTTATAATATTAAAAAAATCACCCAGCTGTATATTCAGTACTATCGTATGCACAGTTCATGAATAAAGTTTCAAAGGTAGATTACAAAAAAAAGACCAATTCAATAAAGAAACGAATGCAATACATTCTTTTATAACTTAAACTCATAAAACAGTTTGAGATGTACAACACTGTCTTAAACTATCTTGGTTTAGTTCCTTTGAGATGTACAACACCATCTTAAACTTTCTTGGTTTAGTTCCTAAGTTTTGTAAAAGCATAACATGCTTGAAATGATACATGCAACATGAGTCGTTTTATGTTTTTTCAGCATAACAAAGAATGCAGCATCTTGATCTTCAAGTGAAGGATTTTGATATGAGAGATCGTGATTCCACACCAAATCCCAACAAGGTTTCATCAATCCATGAGTTTAGTGCTTGAAGTGGTGAACGATTTACTAGGGCATGGACGTATTAGTAGAATGTATACCACAGCTAGCACTTGGCAGTGTGTCCCATCAATTAATGTCTCTTGATTCTAGTAGAAAGCAGTAGTTGACTGGATCAGTTCCCATTCAAAATAATCTCAGCCAGTTGAATGTTGCCACTTAACATAGATGCCTTGAACGCTGGCATGAATGAAAACCCATCAAGAAGCTTCACACATTTCAATCCCCATTTCACCATCAAGAAGTCAATGAGATGATGCCCGCTGCACATTGTCAAAATAACAATGAAAACATTTTCCATTCTTGAGACAAAGAGTGAATACTGTAATCTGCCTACTACGCAGAAGCACATATTCCCCAGTGAAATGACTTTTTGAAATATTTAATATTCTAGAAAACATCAAAGTAGCTTGACTTTCGATACATTTATGGCTAGATGCCATAGTAACACGGTGTTACTGTAGCACAATAGTGGTCAACTTATAGGTCACCATGGATATACTTGATTGAAAACAAGTGTAAGGCCTGACAACATTCATGATGATTACTTTCTTTCTCGCTGGACAACTTACCAAGCCAGTAAAGTTTCACACTTATACAATTTGGCTGGCTAACTTACACGCATCATCATTGCTTGATCTAAAATTTTTGTATCAGACTTGAAAACCAAGTAAGAACATTACCTTCTATTGTGATAGGTTGTTATAAAAACTGATCCGGGAGAATTCTGGAGGAGAAATGTCACAGTGGCAAAGAGATCATCAAAGGCTTACGAACACAAAAGATGAACATTCCATCATCAATTTATCAATAGAAATGGAAGAAGGAAAGCTGAATAAGTAGAACAACAAATAATCCTACCACTTGTGTCATATAACACATCAGCCCCAAGGATAATATTTGGATGTAAATTAAAGACAGGTGCATCCCAGAGGCCCCATGTGAGTCCCAGTACCTAGAACATATATCAGATCACAAACAAAACTTAGAACAACTCCTTATATGCATGTGGTGTGTACAGAGAGAGAGACAAATTAATAGACGTCTCTAAAACAATTGAATTGCAAGCCTCTCTAGTTAGCAATAGAGATGCAGTGGTTTGATTTCATCTTCATATACGATATGTATCCATGAAGGGGAGAAACAAGAGTGGGGGATTGAAAAGTTTTGGATCCTCGGAGATTGTGTTAAGTTAAGGGTAACAGAGCACTATATTTGCTGCGAAATCAAGCCCACAAGCACACATCTAGATTACACAAACACAATACTGTATGAAATACAAAAATAAATGACACGAGAATTTTACGTGGAAAACTCAACTGCGAAAAACCACGAAATATTGAAGAATACAAGTCTTGCTATATGAGAAAATAAACTCACTGTTTCTCCCTCTTATACTCTAACTGAGCTTTCCCTCACTTCACTTGTTGCTCTTGGCTTGATACTTACTAAATGAGAAACAAATGCTTCCTTTTAATAGTACAAGAGATGGGGACAAATTTCCTTGTTTTAAGAAAAAACTAATTTCAACAAAAAAAGATGAGTCGCCAACTTCTCTTCAATTGTTCCAGCCGTGAGTCACCAACATGAGAAAAGGATGAAGAGTCATCAAACATATGAGCCAATATTCAACAATCTCCACTTTGGCTCATATTTTCCAAATACTGCATACTGTGAATTTATTTTTCACTGTAGATGTATACCTCTCCCCAAATACTCCACTACTAAATCAATAATCGACAAAGTGAATTAAGTCCAAGCAGTGCTTGAACTTCTCTGCGAAAACTGACTTTGTGAGCATATTCGCGGCATTCTTCTTTATGTGAACTTTGCGAACTGCAATGTCACCATTGTTCAGCCACTCACGAATCTTACGACACCGAACATCAATATGCTTGGTCTTGACATGAAACAGCTAGTTCTTTGCTAACTAAATAACACTCTCACTATCACTCTATCTGGATATTGCCTTGTTTGAAACCTAGTTCTTCAACTAGTCTCTTTAGCCACAAAGCCTCCTTGCTCGCCTCTGTCAACGCCATATACTCAGCCTTTGTTGTTAATAATGTTACCGTAGACTACAACACTAACCTCCAACATATACATCCTCAAGAAAATGTGTATATAAACCCTGTTGTAGATCTCCTTGAATCTAGGTCTCCAACATAATCCGAATCAACAAACCATGTAACCTCACTCCTTGCGGTATCACAATCAAACATAAGATCGTAATTGGTTGTTCTTGCTAGATAACGAAAAATCCATTTGACATCATTCCAATGTTTTTTTCCTGGATTTGCCATATATCTACTAACCACATTGATTGCATGTGAGATATCTGGCCTTGTACATATTATGACATGCATAAAACAACCTACCGCATTTGCATACGATACTTTGGACGTATACTCCACCTCATCTTATGTATGTGGGCCCAACTGTGAAGGTAACTTGAAATATGTTGTCAATAGAAGTATTATAGGTTTAACATTGTGCATGTTAAACCTCTCCAGACCCTTCGCACATCATTTACGAAAGTTAACCACATTTTTCCTGTCTGACGATCTCTGTGAATTTCCATCCCTACAAGATCCTTCATGTCAAATTCATTTCTCAACAAATTCTTCAACTAAAGAATATCTGTCTTCCTCTTTGTTGCTATTAGCATGTCATCTAGAGAACCATCATCAATTTATCTGAAATACACACATGGATCATACTCCGAACGGAGAGTAACCATGAGCCACCATGAAACTGTCAAACAACATGTACCACTGTCTCGAGAACTGCTTCAAACCATAGAGACTTTTTCAAACTGCAAACTAAGCCCTCTTTCTTGGTTCAATAAACCCCTATGGTTGCTTCATGTAGATCTTTTCTTCTAAATTACCATGGAGAAAAGTTGTTTTTGCATCAAGTTGCTCTAACTTCATATCCTGTGATGTTACAATAGACAAGATCAACCGCATCAATGTATGTTTCACAACTGGTGAAAAGCCCTATCTCTGAGAGAATCCCTTTGCACCAACATGGCCTTGAATCTTTCACCTTCTTTATCTGATTGAGCTTCCTTTTTCCTGAACACCCACTTGAATCCTATAGCCTTAAATCCCTTTGAAAATTTAATTAACTCCCAAATTTGGTTCTTCTGTAGAGACTCCATTTCTTCTGTCATCGCTATAGCCCATTTATCATTATCCTCGGACTGAATAGCCTCCTGATAGCTAGTTGGATCTCCACTACCAGCAATCTAGGAAAAGGCAACCATGTCCTCAAATCCATATCGCTGTATTGGTTTGTTGACTTCTTTCCCCGATCATGTTAGATTATAGAACACCTCCTAGTGATCTGAAGGATGATCATTTTCAATCACTTCATATTCTTGTCTCTTATGAAAACTCCACCTCAACTGGGTGATTCTGCAACTCATTTGCCACATATTCTTCTTTCTCAAACTTGTTCAACATTGTTTCTCATTGAACACCATATCTCTGCTGAATTCTTCTTGGATACTAGATCCTATAACTTGTATCCCTTGAATCCATCTTCATATAAAACAAAAATACACTCCTTTGACCTTGGATCAAGTTTGGACTGTCGCTCCTTCACTAGCAGATGCACATAAGTTGCGCAACCAAATATTTTCATCACCGAAAAGTCAACTGGTTTTCTAGAGCATACCTCTCCTTAGGAATTTTGTAATCAATTCCAGCTGAAGGAAATCGATTTATCAGATAAAAAGCCGCGTTGACTGCCTCAACCCAGAAACTCTTGGGCAAACCTACATTCAACCTCATACATCTAGCTCGTTCCAACAAAGTTCTATTCATTCTCTCTACAACCCCATTCTGTTCTAGAGTTCTTTTAATTGAGGAGTGCCTGGTGATACCTTCATCCTGGTAGAACTGTAGGATTGGCCTATCCTGGTGCTCCATGCCATTATCGATCGAAATACTCAAAACTTTCTTTTCCTATTCGGTTTTCCACTTTAGTTTTTTCCACTGCTTAAAGATTCTGAAAACCTCGAACTTTTGCTTCATAAAATGCACCCATACCTTCCTGGAGTAGTCATTGTGCCATAATTATGTGCGATTATTGCTAGAACTTTTCTGCATAGAAACTACTGCTCCACCTACAACTATGTCCCCTATCAACATGTAGAGGAAGCCCTTTTTCTGACCTTTCACAATTACCATCGATCCCTTGATAATTTTCATGACACCGTCTCTGATTGAGATATTGCATCCCATAGAGTCAAGTATTCCAACTGATAACAAACTCTTCTTCAATTCTAGAATATACCTTACATCATCCAATGTTTTGACTACACCGTCAAACATTTTAACTTTTATGGTGCCTTTCCGAATAACTTTGCAAACTGCATTGTTACCTAATATCACGGTACCATCATGACAGGATGTAAAAGTCTCAAACCAATCCCTATGAAGGATATATGAAAAGAACAACCGGAATCCAAGTACCAATCTTTCAGGTTGTTACTGTCTTTAACAATAAGAGGTCACTCTGTGAATCTTCATTTTTTGTCACTGTGTACAGCAACATTAGCAGAATTTTCAGTTTGCTTACCTTTTTTCTTGTTCTCCTTCTTCAACAATGGACACTGATTTTTGTATTAGCCCTTCTCATGGCAATGATAACACACAACCAGAGATTTATCCTTCATGTCTGACCTCAACTGAGACCTTCCTCATTTCTTGTCGGAATTCTTCTTCCAATCAGGACCCTTGTCACATTCATCTGAAGATACAAGAAAACTGTCTCCTTGATCTCTAGAAGTAATGCCCCTGAACTTATACTGGTCCAGGACTGCTGACATCACATTGTCAACTGCTAGTTTTTCCTTCCTTACAAGGAGAGTTGTCTGGAGAGTTAAGTATAAATCTAGTAGAGAGACAAGAAGCAATAAGGCTTTATCTTTTTCATTCAGCTTCTTTAAATATAACCGATTTAACAAAGACTTCGACTTGTAAACTTTCTCAAGTTTCTCCCACAAGTCCTTCGGAGAGGTTTCTGTTAAAACATGATATTTGATCTGTCGCATCAAACTCAATCTGATTATTGCCACAACCTTTACTTAAAGATCAATCCATTTTTCATCTATCATAGTCGTTGGTTTCATCTCCTTCCCTTCAAGTGCCTTTGTTAGTCCCTGTTGAACTAGCACATCCTTGACAGTACTCTGCCAAATACTGAAATTTGACTTTCCATCAAATGGCTCAATATCGTACCTTATACTCGTGTTTGCCATCTTCGTATTTTGTGACCGGCTAGATTTCTCTTCAAAGGTTTGAACGAAGTTTTGATACCAATTGGTGTGAAATCAAGCACACAAACACACACTGAGATTACACAACACAATACTGCGATACAAAAATAAATGAAACAAGAATTTTACATTGAAAACCCAACTTGAAAAAACCACAGATTATTTTCTCATTCTTTCTCTCTACCTCACTTTCTCTCTCTAAAATGCTCTAACTAAGCTTTCTCTCAATTCACTTGTTGCTCTTGGTTTGATGCTTACTAAATGGAAGCAAATGCTTCCTGTTAGTAAATAATCTAGAGAATTTTAGGATATTATTCTAATAGCATGATTTGGGGGGATTGTATGATTAAGGGAATTGCATGATTAAAGGGAGATTTCATGATTAAGGGATAATTGAATTACTTTCCAAATGTACTACAGATCTAAGCCTATATAAAGGCTCTCTATTGTACATTGTAAGATATATAATAGAAAACATCTTCCTTCTTTATTTCTCTACATGGTACAGTAAAACTTCTATTTAGGAATAGACTTGGGACCAAACTATTTGTATTATAATTGAGAAGTTATTACTAAATAGAAGTATTGGTACAAAATATTTTCCGAACACCCAAAATTATCCACTTTAACAAAAATATCAATAAAAACTCCCTAATAATTATTATTCAAAAAATATTTATGCAAAGTAATCTTTTATAAGAAAATGTGGTCTTTTATAGGAAATGTAGTTCTTTATAGGAAAATGTAGTCCTTTATAGGAAATGTAGTCTTTTATAGGAAAATGTAGTTCTTTATAAGAAATATAGTCTTTTATAGAAAATGTAGTTTTTAAATTAATATTGTCTCTCTATATATATATATATATATATATATATATATATATATATATATATATATATGAAATTATTACTATATAGAGGTATAGTTTCTTAATACGGGACTTAAAAAGTATATAACATATTATAATTTAGAGGTTATTCTTATTTATAACTGGCCCAAATTGGGACCAAATTTTTTTATAATATTGCAGAGGTTATTCTTATATAGAGTATTCCTAAATAGGGGTTTTACTGTATTAAAGATTGGTTGATCTTAGCAATCAAATCAGAAAGTTTTTGCTTCCGCCGCCGTCTGCACATAGTTGGTGGTTGGTATCATTTATATTTATTGTTTAACTTCGTCTTAAAGGCAAATTAGGTGGTTAAGGTTCAGTTCTGGTTTTTTTTTATTGGAGTTGAAGTTTTTTTTATATTTTATTTTTTCATTTTCAAAAAGGCGATATGTCCACAGTAGTTAATTTGTCGAGTTGAAATATGTAAAATGGGTTGTTGATTAGAGAAAAAGGTTTTTCATAGGGTAGAGGCTTGAGGAAGGCGTGTGTACTTCGATTTGTTGGGAGACTTAAGAGTCCTCTGTTATTGAGGAAGGAAATGAGTCCTTCATCGTTTTTGTTGGAGATAAGTGTTCTCCGTTATTGCCTGCACGTAATATCCTTGGAAAGTGGTGTGAAGTTATATATTGAGGGTGAGAATCAACTTTGGGCATACACGTCATTTTTTCTTTTTCTTTCTTTTTATTTTATTCGTGCAAATTGAAGAGGGCCTCAATTTGATGGGGAGTATTAAAGATAAAATATTTTCCTTTTATGTTTGGTTTGAATCTTTTTAGTTTTGGGATTATGTTTTGTAACAAGTTGTAAGTCATAATATAAGACTTTTAGCTTGAGGGGAAGTGTTAGTAGATAAATCTAGAGAATTCTAGGATATTATTCTAATAATTTGGGATTGCATGATTAAAGGGAGATTGCATAATTAAGGGATGATTGATTTACTTTCCAAATGTACTGCAGTTCTAAGCCTTTATAAAGGCTCTCTATTGTACATTGTAAGATATATAATAGAAAACATCTTTCCTTCTTTATTTCTCCACACTTTCTTTTAATAGTACAAGAGATGAGGACAAATTTCGTTGTTTTAAAGAAAACTAATTTCAACAAAGAATGATGAGTCACCAACTTTGCTTCCAAAATTTGCCAAGACAAAAGACATAGTTCTTTTCAATTGTCCTAACCGTGAGTCACCAACATGAGAAAAGGATGAAGAGTCATCAAACATATGAGCCAATATTCAACACTATTCAATGACAGACAACCAATTCAATTGAAATGTTGTACCAGTCTTTGAGCGCATGCATCATGACAACTAGTAGGTTGTATTCGTAAGAATGGCGAGGGCAATAGTTACCTTACACTTGAGATTGTTTAATTCGGATACTTTCCTCATGTTAGCCAGCACCTGCACATCCAGTACTACGTAACTGTAAGAATCTAAGAGCTTGCATGTAGGAATTTGAAATATATACCAACTCTGTTGAATGATAAATATTGGGTAATGTTCAAAGCATCAGAGATAAGGAAGTAATGAATTTTGGTAAGTTGGCAAAATAATAGAGCGGCTGAATTCAACAAGCACTAATCGCAATCACTTGGGAACTATACTCTGATTTGCAGACGAGGAAAAGAAAAATTAGCAGAAAGAGCAACTCACTTAACAAAATTAAAAGATTTTTCTTTTAAATGTTGTATAATTGGATGGTTTTGTAAGCATTAAGCACCACATAAGATGTAAATGCATATGTGGAAAACTTCATTTAGGCTTAAGCTGATTTCAGTGAGTCAGTAAAGTAGAAGTTTGAGATTTTTTAAAAGGAAAAAAAAGAATTCAATGCTGAAGTGAAGCTAGGGTCCATTACTAAAGGGAAATCTGAATGTCTCCTACGAATGAGTTCTCTTATATTTTATTCAACAATTAACATATCTCAGCAACGTCCTAAAACTGTGACATTTAAGCTAAACGGACTTGCATTATGAACTTCTTTTATTTGCCTTGAGAATAACATCTCAAAAACAATAGAAATTCAAATGGAACTGCTAAATGTTTTAAAGTGGACCAAATTAGGAGAAATGACATTACAACTAGTTATACCTATGCCATAACAATTAACATATAAATAATATACATCATGCCATGATATTCAATAGCTAGAAAGTGATTGCTTAGCAATCACGTTCCAAATATGTAACAATGGATCGAATTCCACCAAAAGTTTCAACAAATGAAAAATGTAAATCAACACCAAGCATTAATCTAAACTGTAAGTCAACTAAAACTAAATTCGAAACAATACCTCGAGTCTGTTTGAGTCATCGGTTAACGTGACATCTGAACCAACTTTTGCAGCAACTAATCCAGGCAATGAAGTTCCAGCTCCAAGCTGTACACAAATAATTGTAAAGCAAAATGTTTGACAATTAAAACCTAAAAAAAAGAAGTTAAAATAACATTCGTCCAATATTTAACAATAATGCATTTTAAGAAAAGTTGTAAACTTCAGGTTAAGCACCCAATTTTAATACTAAAGTTGAACTTTAAAATACCTCAACCACATTAGCTCCAGAAAAGCGCGATCTTTGCTGCCAAACGTACTCCGCTAGAACAATACTACAAGGCCAAACAAACAGCCCGTACTCCTCCTTCATATTCTGCACCAATTAGTGTAATTAACCACTAATAACAGGACAACAGTATAAGGATAAAAAAAGGTTTTGATTTATAAATTTCCCTAGTTTTCTACTATTCAATTGGATTTTTTATCTGCAAACGAACAGATTCCTACGGTTTTGCGCATTAGTTTATCTTTCATCTAATACTCGAATTAATTTTGGTACCTCAATGATGGTGATGGAGAAGGAGGCATCTGCGGTATCGTTTGAGTTGCCGAAACGGTGATGAGACAGAGTAGTCATTTGCTGCTCAGCCGGCGACTCGCTGGCGTCCTTATCGGTTTGTTCATGTTCCATCTTGCCGGCGAATACAATGATCAAAATTATCAACTGAGTATCGAAAATGGAGGAACCGGGCGTGAAAGTACCGCCCGATAAGTAAATACGGACTCTACTTGGGCTGACTAGTTCGACTGCGAAAAGATCAATAAGTGTTGATAAGTTACATACTCCATTACATATTAAAAAATGGACTTCGCTCTCACTCATGGACTTTCCCTCCAATTTCATATAATTCTATAATGTCGACACGAAGGAAAATGATAGGATTGTTTGTAAGAATCAAAAATTATTAATTTTAGAATTAAATAGTCTTAGTCACGTATTTATTTTTAATATAATTATTTATAAAATAATTTTATGTTATGTTTGTTTTTCTCAAAATTAATTAAACTATTGAATTAAAAAATATCGTTTAGACTATTATACACTTAGTAATAATAATATGTTTTAAACTTATTTAAATATCAAAAAAATAATATTTACTTTTTATATATACACCCCACATCCACCCTACTCCCCCACACTCACCCTCACCCCCCCACACACCCTCATCCCACCCTTCACAAATGGTAGAGATTATAATACTAGGTAGAACATAGTATTAAATAATCTCACATCTTAAATTATTTTATAATCTTATGACTAATAGTCACAAGCTTAAATTGAAAAACAAACAACACACTTGGGATTAATAGTCATATTCGAAGTGTAATCCTTGCAAACAAACATAACCAAAAGACTATATAAATTTTCTTTGGTCGTAATTAATTTTCTCCAACAAATATTAATATACTTGTTTATTATATTTAAATAATAAAGGATTACATATTGAATATAACATAAAATTGAAATTATATTAATAATAACAGTGATAAAAATATAACGTTTAGTATACATATACTATAATGATTATTAAATAATTATTATGTAAAATTAAATGAGGTCATGAAACAACATAAATTTATGAATTATATAATCTAAAAACCTACAAAACTTGATTGTAGTATGAATATAATATTGTAATTCATGTATTGATGTCAATCTCTACTGTCTTCTCTTTTTGTCTATTCTAAATGTATAAAAAATATTGTTTGTGTTACTTATTCATGATTTTATGTTTTTGAATTATAAAGGAGAGATGCGGTTATAACAATGTGTTCGTAATTATAATTCTTCATGTTTTTTTGTTGGACGTGTGGGTGCAATGACGAAGTCAGAATTTTAATTTAGTTTGGTCAAAATTTTGTGATGCTATAAATAATTTAACGGAGATTCGAGGGTGCAGTTTCTGAGCTAATTTTTTAAGACAACTTTATGTTTTTTTGCCCAATTACATATGTAAAACATATATTTTGTTACAATATTGAGGCAGGTGGGATGACGGTCGTGACAGTAGCAACCGTCATGGGGAGCTAAATTCTGTTCGTGCAAAACAATAGAAGATCTTCATGTGTTTCCTACAATTTGTAAAGTAGCGAAACTGAGGACCTAATTGAAGTACTGTTCATTTGTTTACTCGATTGAAAACTTTTTGATTGGAATTCTTTCCTTGACAAGTAATATGGAATTGAGAAAGTTGCACTCCTTTTATAATTATTTTATGCATGAATTACTTTTTAATTATTGTATAGTAGTGTAAAGAACCCATAAAATATTATGCGATCCAATTTAGGCCCATCGGCCTTCCACGGGTTAAAGTACTAGTTATATATAATATTCCATCCGTTTTAAAATTAGAAAAATAATTTAATTTTTGAAGTCAAACAACGACATATTAAATTTTAAAAATAATATAACTCATAACAATTTAAAATGAAATAATTTTTGTTATATAGAATATAACTACATCACCAAAGATTAAATAAATTTATATTAATTTTGAAACAGAACGGAGGGAGTATTAAGTTATACTATTGTTCCAAAAATAGTTTAACTTATAAATAATCTTTTGTGTGTAAATATATTAAAATTGTGATGAAAAATGTATAATGCCATTCCGTGACTCTTTAGTAAATAAACTTAGCTATCAAAATAAATTTATAATCATATTAGTAGAACTAATTTAAATAAATTCATTTATTCCAAAAATAAATACAAAATTAACATAAATAAAAACAAACAAACAAACCAAAATGAAAAACTTAGTGACTAAGAAAATAAAAACCAGCACCGCTTGAAAAATACGAAATCAAAATCAATAGCTCTTTCTCTCTCCTATATATATATATATATTATATCCCTGTCACTGTCCCTTGTTCTAGCTTATTCTCAAGCCCCGTTTCCCCAAAAACTCTCTCAACAGGTTTTTACAGTTCTTCCATGGCCTTTGCTCATTATTTACTAGCTGTTCCAGTTGAAAATTCAAAGCCACATATCAAATCTTCAAGGATTGTACCTTCTTCATCATCTTCTTTATCTTCTCCTGTTCGGGGTTTATGTACAGAACCTAGTGCTTCTTTTGCTTCTTCCTTCAAGTTGAAGGCTCGTAGGCTTTCCATCTTCCCCAATCTCCTCAGAATTGGACAGAAAGGTACTTTCTTTGCAACACCCAGTGTTTATATTTGGCTGATTTAGTGTTGTTTAGTGGCCTGCTACCTGTTTGATGATTTTAATTGTCTATCTCTGATTTTGAGTTGTCTTTTGCTCTTTCAATTTTTTTTTGAGGAGACTTCATTCTTACAATTTAGCCAAATAAAATGTTTATTATTTATGATTGGCAACTGTGGAAATTGATGACAGTGTTAAATTTGGTTGCATGAATTTGATCCTCAAGTTAATTAGTTATGTACAGTAAAGTTTTGACAATTGAACCCTGACTAAAAGATAAATGGAAAATGTTCATGTTGTGGCTGTTTGAATTGTTTCTGTTAAATTTTTTATTTGACAAAAGAACCTGGAAGATAGAAGTTTTGGAATATCTTGAAGGGTATTGGGTGATGTGAATTATTAGACACTGAATTTCTGTACAAGGGTTTTTGAGTTGTGTTCAGATAGGTAATCTCGTCACAGAGAAACAACAGTTGAGTTGTATTTCAGGAAAAATGTAGTTCACCTTGTTATATGATATATAAAAAATGTAGTTCACCTTGTTAAAAACAAGGCCTGCCCTGAGTTTTTAAGGGCTTAAAGCGACAAAAAATAGGCCTTTTGTGAATTGTTATTAAGATAGACATAAAAAAAACTAAGAATTTTTCCTGAACAAAAGAGCATCAATACGAAAGAATACCAAATATAATAACCGACTATTTAAATATTTCCAAAGTATCATTTAGATATCATATTATTACTAAGTCAAAAAAGTAATCATTTGGGCCTATTTCATTGGGTAAATATTTTGTGGGCCTTTAAATTTAAACTGACGTGGGCTGTGTTCTTTATTTTGGGTATATATATACATAACACATACTTCTTGGGGCCCTAAAAATTTGTCAATTTTAATGGGCCTATAGCCCGGGCACCTTGGGCTTTTGCTCAGCGCTGGTGCTGCTCAATAAAACTTTTACTGAATTTGTGACACTTACACAACATGAAAGTTGGATAATATCCTAAGCAGCTTATAAGCGTTTGACTGGAGTAACAGATTGAAAGTGGAAGTTACTAGCAAAATATGTCAGCTAAAAATATGTTAATACTCTTGCTACTTTTAAAGAATAGTATTTGTACAATTGTGAGTTGTCTCAAGTTGGTCTCACCATATTGTCATGTTTATGTATTACAGTAAGCTAATGTAATTTGCTTACATATCTGGGTGCACTCAGATTATTTTCTTTGATGTTCACAGCTAACGCTAAGCCACAAGAATCTGAAGTAAGCCCTGCTGTTGATTCCTTTTCTCAGTTCAAGCATTTGCTTCTGCCAATCACAGACCGAAACCCTTACCTGTCTGACGGTACAAGACAGGTCTACTTTTTTAAAACTTTTAATTATTTTAGTTTCTGCTTCTTTGCACAACATTTTTGTAATTACTTCAAATAGATGATGATACCAGTGGAATACTCTAAACTCCACATGAAATTATCCTCTTTCTCCCCCCACCCCCAAAAAATAAAAAAAAAACAAAAAAAAAACAAAATAAAAAAAACAAAATGAAAACACAACAAATCTTTTATGCTTTGGAGCATCTTTGTTTTGAAAGTGACACATGTTCACAGCGGTACACATGGATAATGTTTCTTCCAAATCCAGGCTGTAGTAGTACTCCGACATACCATCCATGTTAGTATATCTTATTCCTGTTCATTAATGTTCTTGATAAGGCATGTAACAGTTGAAGTTTGTCGCCGGGGGAGGGGGGGGGGGGGGGGATGGAATGGACACATATTAAATGAAATCAGAAAGCTGTATCAATTGCTTTCATGGATTGGGACTATTGTGCTTGTGTGGCATCAGGGTCATGTATCATGGAACATTTGTTTGGTATGACTAATGTTTATCAAAAAGAATATGTTCTCAATTACACCATTGTGTACAATCCGAAAAATTGTTGTTGCATAGATGCTTTTAAAATGAAATGAACTCCAATTCCCTCCGTCTTCAAAGTGTGTTTATACCGTGCTAACTTTCGCTGTTCTCCATCTGCAGGCTATAGCAACTGTCGCTGCTTTGGCAAAGAAGTATGGTGCTGAGATAACCGTTGTGGGTATGTCTTATCTTTTGTTCTTGAATTGTGAGATATATAGATCACATGTTGAGAAATTAGCAGTAGAAACTTTTCTGTATACTTGGTACAAGATCTTAAGTAGTATTAAAATGTATATTCTTTGCAGTAATTGATGAAAAGCAGAAAGAGACATTGCCGGAGCATGAAACCCAGCTGTCCAGCATCCGCTGGCATCTGTCTGAAGGTGGGTTAATAATTAGTGTCATTTATTTTGGTTGGAATTGATTTTTATTTTGCATTCATTTCAAAGGCACAAAGGGTTCCCAAATTCCAAGATGCCCTCCTAGCATTTAATTTAATGTTAGGCACATTTTTTGTGTGTGCACACTCATACACTGGGTTTTGTGTGTAATGTTTTATTTATAATCTTAAAAGTTTATTGCCATATTATATATATACAACATACTTACCATGGTTCTTTGAAATCACTTTCTAAAAGTATTCTCCTGTTTTTTTTTTGGCTTTTTATAGAACAATCTGGTTTCTTTAACACAACTATTATGTGATACTGAGATGAATAACACAAATTCTTATTGCATAGAGGTAGAACTAAACAGCAGGTACAGAAAACTGAAGAACAGTTGAAATCCCAGATTTATATTTTTGGCAAACAAATAAAGTTTTTTCAATTGTTATCGATTATATAATGTTTGACGTTTCTTTTTTATAATATAATTTTATTTATTTATTTTTTGGGTGGAAACAACAGGTGGATTCCAGGAATTCAAGTTGTTAGAGCGACTTGGGGAAGGGAGCAAGCCAACAGCTATCATAGGCGAGATTTCTGACGAACTGAATTTGGATTTGGTGGTTATGAGCATGGAAGCCATCCATTCCAAGCATGTGGATGCAAACTTGCTAGCTGAGTTCATTCCCTGCCCCGTCTTACTTTTGCCACTTTAGAAACTATATTTTCTCAATGCCCGACTGAACTGTTGTCTTTTAACTCAAGTTTTAACGTCATGATTCTTCAAATCATCCGTTTAGTTTTAGCAACTCGGCAATGGATGTACCTTATTCTGGGTAGCCTTAATGGGATGGTTTCAGAGCAAACAATAAGTGGTTGCATCAATGAATCTAGTTGAAGTCGGAATTTCAATAATTTGTATTGGTTTTGACTCGGATAAAGCTTTAGAAAGCTTTATTTGGAGTTGCATTTTCTTTTATAGTTACTAGGGTTTCCAATGGTTTTAATGGATTTAGTGGTCAGACCCTTTAAGCTAGGTTTGTTTGCAAAAATGATGGGCATGATGGGATTATTTGTACTAATTTATTACTGCTCTGGACTATTTAATCTCGTATAAGGCCATTTGGTGGGAAATTTTAATCCAAGTAGAAAGGTGGTATTAGATAATCGAAAGGTATTAAATGACCTTAAAAATTATTAAAAATAGTTCGGGATTAAATAACACACTAATCATGAAATAAATATCAGATCAAATAATCTTCTTTGACCCATCATTTTTATAAACAAATATAGCCTTAGGGTATGGGTTTTAGTCATGAGAAATACATTATTTCATAAAGGAAGCTTGAGAAATAAGTGTCGTATATGTTTGAACTAGTAGTTGATATACCTCAGCATAACAAGAGTATTAAAGAATAAGATGGGCCACTTGAAAGCAAATGTTGCTCATGTTGGGCCTCCAGGGTGTGAAATTAAAATTGTCACATACACATCCATTTCGTTGGAATGGATGAATCTGTCGCGTAGAAGGGATCGTGAAATGATCACAAAATATATTATTTTTCATCTTAATTCCAATTTATCATATTAATAAATTTAAGTCTAAATTAAATCACCGCCGGATCATTAATGCATGTGCCCGCCCACCTTCAATTCAACAACTAAACCAACAAAAACTAATTAATTACAAAAACTAACTCATTAGCTATATATATATATATATATATATATATATATATATATATAAGGTCCGGTTTAACAGTAAAAATTCTCTTACTTTTTGTTAAAATGTGGATTTTTTTTTTTATTTAAAAAATAAAAAAAAAGTTTATATTTATGGAATCGAAAATTTTTCATAATACATGTTTTGGATGTGATTTGGATACACGTATAACAAAATAGGTCTGCATAACTCATGCGTGCTGTATCACTATTTTTGGTATATGTATTCAAATCACGCCAAAATATTATATTATGGAAAATATCGCCCATAAAATATTAAATATTTTTTTGTTGTTTAAAAAAACAAAAAAAAAGGTTCGATTTTAACAAAGTAAGGGAGCCCTCACTGATCGGTTTTATATATATATATATATATATATATATATATATATATATATATATAGATGCAAGGATCAAGTCATATATCCCTTATCTTACTCACCCTGCTCACCCCCCTTTGGCGACGATTTGAACCATACAAGTAAATGCCTATACTTTTAATGACGCGTCACGCTTAAAGTGGGACGGTTGTATGATCAAAACATATAAACGGTTTTATATGTTATGTTATAGCGACCAGCTCGACGCTGTCATTAAAAGTATAGACGACGGTTGTAGATGATCAAATCGTCGCTTTAAAGGGAAGTGAAGACGCGGGTGAGTAAGATAAGATGTATGTCTTGATCCCGGACCAGATATATATATATATATATATATATATATATATATATATATATATATATACACACATATACACACGCACATCTAATCTAAAAGGATCAAGGACATATTCCTTGATTCTACATACCTTGCTTACCCCCTTTAGTGATGGACCAGATGATGGTTCGGTTCGTCGCGTATATGAGAAAATCCTCGTCATAATTTTTAACGACGCATCGAACCGTCACCATAACATATAAATCGTTTATATGTTTTATAGCGATTAACCGAACTAGACTTCAATAAACTACCAAAACGACACGAGTTTTGGCAGAAATTTGAAAAAGTCTTTGAAAAAGTTAAGTCCAAGTCCCGCTGACGAATGGATCTACCATGGGCCTAAATTGATTTATAACTAATTTTTAACATATTTTGAGTTCATTTCAAATCGGGCCATCGCTTGGCCATGCCTCAACAACCTTCGATTGGTACGGCTAAAGCAACTAGAAGTTTTAGTGGGCTAAAAAAATGAGGTCCAAAACCCATTTTTTGACTGGCCTACTACACAATATTTGGCCAATTTAGGCAGTCTAAATCGAATCGTCGCTAAATGTGGTGAGCATAATATGTAGGATCAAGGGGGTATGCCCTTGAAATGGACTATATATATATATATATATATATATATATATATATATATAAAATGTAAGTATGTATATTATCGGAGAAGATCATGTGCATACTCCTTTATTTAACATACTTTGCTCACCACCTTTAACGAACGATTGGATCGAATCGAATAAGGACGATTTGTTCGATCCGTCACGTATATCAGAGAACCATCATTTTAACATATAAACTGTTTATCTGTTCTATAGCGACGGACCAAATCATCGTCCGAACTATCGCTAAAGATGGTGAACAAACTATGTAAAATAAAAGGATATGCATCAGAAATAGACTGCGTATATTATATATACATGGGGCAATATATAGTTATAACTAGTGAATTCAATTATTTTATCACATTGTCTGTCTGATTATCTATATATCTCTCATGCATGAGACTTGTACAAAATTCATGTTCATTATATATGAATACGTATTTTTATAATTAATCATGAAATTTAAACATAGAATATTTTAGTAGTCATGTAGACACATCATTTACTTTTTATTTTATCTTTTGGTCAGTTAGTTTTTTTTTGGTTTGATAAAATGTTATAACTTATACTATCACCATTCCATAATAATTGATTTTTTAAAAGAAAAAAATTATTTCAATTTATTTGTCCTTTACAACTTTCTAAGACAATATATAAATTATTTATTTTTCTGTATGACCCTAACTTTTCTCATTGTTCTAAAATTTTTTATCTATCGTATTAATAATTTTTAACTTTTCATAAAAGAGTAGTGATAAAATTTTATACAAATTTTAATTATTAAATGATTTTCTTAATTTATGTGTATGAAACTAAAACAACTATTATTATAGAATGGAGGTTGTAACACCCCAATCCCACATCGAAAGATAGGGGAAAAATTTGTCTGCATATAAGGAAATAAGTTACTACCAATAGTACCTTCAAGTCATGACCTTTTGGGTGAGTCTGTGGTGGGCTAAGTTGACACAAGAAGATACTATTGGGCCAATAGTTTGAGGCCTTATTTTGATGGATTTGATTTGATTCAGACTTGGGATTTGACCCAAGATTTATTCAGGACTCAGGATTTGACCCGAGTTATTACATATGGTATCAAAGCCGACTCGAAAAGCTCGGGTGCCCATCCATCCGACGGTCTTTGAGTGGGGACACGAAAGGTCGGTGGTATTATTATCCCACAGTGGCTAGAGAGGCAAAGATCTTTGGGCTGTGTGTGTGATCGGTAGTACCTTCAAGTCATGACCTTTTGGGTGAGCCTGTGGTCAGTGGCAGAGCCAGAGGATTTCAACAGGGGGGTCCAGATTATGCATGTAATTTTTTTTTCGACCGCCTCTTAGTTCGTTGATTTTTTTTCCATATTCCTAAATCACAAATAATTCAACATTCAACAAAATCATAATCCTAAATCACAAGTAATTCAACATTTCAATTAGTTACTCAAATTCAATTGAAACAAAAAAATCAATTACAAATTGAAACACATTGTCGATTGTCGAACCCAGAATTCATGATTTAGAACGACGGAGTCTCTTCTTGAGTTGGAATCAGTAAAGGCAGTAAATCTAACTCATGAGTTCTCATATTCGAAAGAGTTGGATAATCACTTCATTATCAATGCGCCTTAAAATATCTCTCGACATAAAGACACCGGTCGGTGAGAAAGTCATCTCCCATCTTGTTGCATAAATTTGTCTTAACAATATTCATCGCAGAAAATACTGATTCCACACATTAGCAAAAAATGAATGATAGCAAAACTAAAGCCAACTTGATAAGAAGATATACTAAATTAAAAGTAGTGTGATATCCCATCTCAACCATATTAGTTGCAAGTTCTCCGACATTTTCTAGTTTAGAAAATCTTGCATTTCTCTCTCATTTTAAATCCACATCTTTAGTTGTTCTTTAAGCTCCATTCGATCATCCATTAAAAATTCTTGTGGATATAGTTACGCAAGTTGAACTAACTTTGAAGAACTAAAATTGGAGAAACAATTCTTAGGATCAAGACATGCTATGACAAGAAGCAATTAAAAGTGTTTCGCCTCAAAGGAAACGATTATCCATCTCTTGACTAATACGATCAACAACCTAAAAAAATATAAAATAAAATTACTTCTATATTCAAAAACATAATTAGAAGTATAAATAGAGAAAAATAATTGAATACCTGACAAAATATCTCAACTCGAAAGTGGTGAAAGTATGTGTGTTTGCAACGAAGGCGACCTGGAACATTATCTTCCATATTAGGGATGCTAATATTATGTTCGAACAAAAATCATTCACATCTCCTAATAGATCATCCCATCCATTCTCCCCGAGATGTTGCAATTGTTTCTTGGTAAGAATAACCAAATTCATGGCCTCTACAATTTTCTCGATCTTTTTGTTGCAAAAAGCGTGACAAAAATATTTGTCAACCTCAACACTACCTTTATCAAGTGAAGCAATGAATACAAACTCATATGTTTCCATCTTATCGATCAAGCCCACAACAATGCCTTTACTTTTGGATTCCTGTCCATCTTCATATATATTCTGAAGAACTTCAACCACTGATGACCACATAGATAGAAGACGAACAATTATTTTGTAGTGTGAACCCCAACGTGTAGCACCCGACCGAGCTAAACTAGTTTCTTGATTCAAACCTCTTCCTGTGGAAATATCACCCTTTTCTAAACGCTCCACCATATTTTCATGTTGTCTTTTGTGGTGGCGGTTTTGTTATTTCGTAATATCACATATGTAATATGTTGACTTTAAAGTGGCTTAATGGGCCATCATGACTTTTTAGAAAAAAAATACATACGAACATGACTACATGAGAAATATTTTTCTTTGTGTGGGCTAGTTAAAACAAGTCAAACAACCTAATCCTAAGTTATAAAAAAAATTACTTTTTTTTCTTCCCTTCCTTCTTCTTCTCAAATATAAATTCTGGACCCCGGACTTCCGAATTTCAAAATTTGGACCCTCCCTAGTACATAAAAAATTTCTCATAATGTGGGGGCCAACATGGACCCCGGGACCCCCTCTCGCGCCTAACTGTGTGGTGGGCTAAGTTGACCCAAGAAGATACTATTGATCCAGTAGTTTGAGGCCTTATTTTGATGTATTTGATTCGATTCGAATTTGGGATTTGATCCAAAATTTGTTCAGAACTCGAGATTTGACACGGGTTATTATAGAGGTAATATCTAATTAGTCGTTAAAATTAGTTACAAAATACTTGAGCAATGGTATATATTCCAATAAGAGAATTTAACACCATGACATGTCACCCCTTTAAAGAATAATTTTCAATGGTTGATGAATGAATTTGTGGGCCTGAATAATTTGGTGGCTCCCATGCTACGTGAAGGGTTCTTTTTCATGCAGTGGTATATTTTGGACACTGGATTGGGCTTTAAGGAATTTATGATTTCTTGTTATATTCAATTTTTAATTTATAAGGAAAGAGTCGAGATTAAATTCGATTTTTTTTAAAGGAGATTGACTCCTATAATGGTAGTTTAAAGAATTGTATTTCTAGTCGGGGAAGGACGCAAAAAAATTAAGGAGGTGTGTCAACTACAAATACACAACCATAATTCAAGTTTCAGATAACACATTATCTACTTTTACGCACTAGAGCAATTATATTCTTCTATTGTTGACGTACCGTCAAACTTTTTGGACGTGATGGTTTGTTCAGTATGCAGGTTTTCGTTCGTTGTTTAGTGATTTTGGGGATGGATAAATTTTAACGTTAACATCAATGTTTCTTTCTTTTTTAAATAATGGTAAAAAAAAACCATTATATACATATATATATGTTAGGTTGTATAATCTACTCTAATTCTTTATGTATTCAAAATGCATTAATGTAAAAATATCATTTGACTAAGGGAATATTTTGATATAAATTCCCTAATAATAAGTATTCACGGACATGTTTATTGGACTGGAATATTAGATATTTCCAATTTTTTTTGTTTTTTCTTGTAAATCCCAAAAAATATATATTATTTATTTCAACTGAAATTTTTACAGAATATGGTGTTTTGAGTGTAATTTAGATACATATACAAGAACATGGTTGTATATGTATCTAAATTACACCCAAAATACCATATTCTATAAAAATAAACATATTTGTGTAGAAGGACTCATTCCCTAAAAAATTATCATCTCTCCTCATCTATGCCATGAAGCACAAGTAGAATTAAGATCAATCAAATGAAGCTTCATTAGTTATTATTAGGATTCTCTCTATTTTAAGTAAATGAAAACTCTCTATTTTATGGTTTAAATTTAAAATGTGTTCTCTCTTGTCAGCATGATATTACATTACAATATATTTTAGAACTGGACCATGAAATAGAGAGTCTTCATTAGAGGATCCAGGTCCAGTTAAGTCTGCGTGGATGATTAGGTTTTCAAAATGTAATTATTTTTAAAAAGGCTTAAATATGAATTAGTACCATAAACTATAAGTCATATTCCACTTCGGTGATCCACCTTTCAATTTAATTTGTCAATTAGATGATTAAACTATCAATTTTTTCTAATTACAACAAATTGATCGTGCCCCGTCAGAAATTGATGACGTGACCCCGCTGACTAGACTAATTAATGTACACGTGTAATTAAAAATTATTATTTCAAATGAATTTTACATTTATTAAATGTCTAAGGGTAAAAAAGTCAAATCACTATTAAATACCAGATTGCTTTTTTATTTCTTCCTCCATCTCCAGCGTCTGTGCCTCCATCTCCGGTGTCTGTGCCTCCATCTCCGGCTGCTACTTAAAGTGTTTCTGCCATTTTTCAAAATCTTCAATCTCACTCTTCCCAACAAACTGTCAAAAACATCAATGGGAGGGAACAAACAGATCAATAACAAACTGGGTATCGGAGACAAACAGATCAAAAACAAACTGTTAAATCCTAATTGCAAACTCAAACCCAACCATTACTATTAACTGGGTATTGGATCTCACAGCTCTCGGAAAATTCTTCGACAGATTTGTCTCCTTCATCACTAACCCAACCATTACTACAGAAATCAAAAAATTCAGAAATTTCCAGGTATAAACCCTAAGCAACATAAACAAACACATAAATCCTAATTGCAAACTCAAACCAGCAACCAAATTGCAAACTCAAACCAACAATCAAATGAAACCCAAACCAAAATGAAAGATCAAAAGACAAAATTATTATGAATCGAAATTATAAATTTAAGAAATTAGACAAATTTGTCAAGCCCACTTCTGGAGGATAGGTTCCCCACGGAGGAATGAACAAACAAATTTCGCTTCCTAAAACTATGAGGTATTCAAGGAATGAAGCGGCCATATTCCGGAGGAATTGAGCCAGAAGAAGAAGTTCTTGCCGAGGTGGAGATGACGGAGGCTCGAGAGTGGTACACATCAAACGGGGAGGTCGCCGGTCGAGGTTGTTGTTGTAGAGGTCTAGGATTTCGAGGATTTGAGGTCATTTATTAGAAATGAGTAGGGAAGCTTCGTTGAATATGTTGTTTGAGAGGTTGAGGAGGCGGAGTTCGGCGACGAGGGACAGCTCCAGGGGGACGCATTTTCTCTCTATTAAAAAGGAATTAAGAAGAAGAAAAAGAAAAAGGAATTAAAAAGGAATTAAGAAGAATTAAAAAGGAATTAAGAAGAAGAAGAAAAAGGAATTAAAAAGGAATTAAGAAGAAGAAGAAATCGGAATTAAGTTTTGACTATTTTGCCTCTTATTTAAATAGATTTGTTTATTTAATGATTAAAAAATTATTATTTTTGACACATTAGCTTCTTAAGGTCCCACACAATTAGCCACGTCAGCAATTTCTGACGTGGCATGTTCAATTTGTTGTAATTGAAAAAAATTGATAGTTTAATCATCTAATTGACAAAATTGAAAGATGGATCACCGAAGTGAAATATGACCTATAGTTTAAGTTATTAATTTATATTTAAGCCTTTTAAAAAAAAGCAAAGAGTAGCATAACCCAAACAAAAAGAAAAGGAAATTAAAAAGAAAAAGTTAGTAATTAACACTGAATGTATATCTCGACCCAATGAATGATAATAATGCTTTCCCATTCTGTAAGAAAAACTACAAGTGGTTTAGAAAGAAAAATATGCAAATTAATTGTCGACCATAATAAATACTAATACTTTGCCATTTTGTAGAAAAAAACTATGATTAAAAATACCCAAATTAATTAATTAATTGTTTTCCTTAATTCCCTTTATAAAGTTGAAAATGGATCATAATTATACTTTGTCATTTTGTAGGAAAAACTATGACTACTTATGACGACAGAAAAATAAGCAACTAAATCGTCTTCCTTCCTTCCCTTTATAAAGTCATAAATCGATCATTATTTATAATAATTTGTTAAAGAAAAATAGGCAAGTTAATTGTCGATCATAATAATAATTTGTCATTTTGTAGGAAAAACTATGAGGACTTCCGAAAGAAAAATAAACAAATTAATTGTCTTCCTGTCCTTTATAATAGAGTCGTAAATCGATTATACATAATAATACTTTGCCATTTTGTATGAAAAACTATGAGTACTTCTGAAAGGAAAATAAGCAAATTAATTGTCAATCATAATAATACTTTGCCATTTTGTAGGAAAAATTATGAGTTAACTTGTGTGATTTTGTCAGTTCAATTTAAAAATTTTGAAACATTTCTTTAGTATATACTTTAGCTGCATATATCTTTAACGGATTTCTAATAATAAATTTCCTTGCACAACTGATTGTAATATAATCATCTTGCTTCTCTCTGATGTACTGCTTCTCAATAGCATTCTGGGACTTTAAAACAAAATCTCTAATACCCGTGGAAGTAATGACAAATTCGTCAAAAAAAAAAACTGTTCATACTTTCACTCATAGAAGCAGTAGTCATTCCCGATGCGAACAAATTTTTTGAATACAACCCAATTCATTTTTCTTTTAATTCATAAGATTTCAATCATTCATGATTCTACATACCACAATTTTCAAGTAACAAATTTCATGTACTCAAATTCTTGAATATTCAAACACTTAAAGACACAGTAATTAAAACCTGACTTAAAAGTTAGATGCGATGAATAGATATGCCCAAGTTTTGTAGGATGTTTTTTTTCTAATTAATGTGCCAGGTACACAATGCTTTAATATTTGTTTGTTCGGTATGTGATATCAAAAGTAACAACGTCTTCAAAATTTTGATAAGCAAGTATTGACCGATAATCTACCCACATAATACATTCGATACGATTATCCACGTATGTTTGGTCTGGCATTAAAATAAAATTTGCTCGAACTCTCACGCTACAACTTTCTTAAGTAATGATTTATTACATTATTCAAATCAATACTATCACGTCTAATATCTCTCACTATATTTCGCACATCCATTTCAGAGAACCCAACTGAAACAACCCGGGTCAAATCCCGAGTCCGGAATAAATCTCGGGTCAAATCCAAAGTCCGAATCGAATCAAATCCATCAAAATAAGGCTTCAACTACTAACCCAATAGTATCTTCTTGGGTCATCTTAGCCCACCACAGGCTCCCAAAATGTCATGACTTGAAGGAACTATTGGTAGTAACTTATTTCCTTATATCGCAGACAAATTTTCCCCTATCTTTCCATGTGGATTTGGGTGTTATAAACTCCCCATTTAAATTCTCGACGTCCCCGTCGAACAATACACACACTACCCAAAGATCTTTGCCTCTCTAGCCATTGTGGGATAATAATAAATTTGGCTTCGTGTCCCCACCTCCGGGACCTCCATCTCTCCATTGTGGGATAATACCACCAGCCTTCATGTCCCCACCTCCCGTGACCCGTCGGATGACGACCCGAGCCGAAGCGAGAGTCGGCTTTGATACTATATGAAACAACCCGTCAAATCCGAATCCAGGAATAAATCTCGTCAAATCCCAAGTTCGAATCAATTAAATCCATCAAAATAAGGCTTCGATTACTAGCCCAATAGTATCTTCTTCATCAAATTAGCCCACCACAGCTCCCAAAATGTCATGACTTGAAGGTCTTATTGGTAGTAACTTATTTCCTTATATGCAGACAAATTTTTCCCCTATCTTTCCATGTGGGACTGGGGTGTTACACCAACATTGCTCATATCTCCTCCCAATGAGCTTAGAATATTCATCATCCTACGGCCAATCCCAACAATATTAAAGGTTTCAATCAAATCCCTAACAACTTCTCAAATATTTTTGTGAGTTTGAATTTATGAAATTTTAATTTACTTGGGGACACAAATTCATGATTATGATTCAATTCAACTATGTTCTATTAATAGAGTCCATCCTCTGCTTTCTCTTAACCACATTATTATCTTCATCATCAGTGGCAATCTCATTTTTCTTAACAACCTTATATCCAACTTTACGACACTGGTACAATATCTAGAACAAAAATATTCAAATCTCACATGTTTTTTGCTAGTTTTTATTCTTAATTCAAATCCAACACGTTTTGCATATTTTCTGTTAAAAAAAATTAGTATCTTCCAACGTATAAAATATTTGACCAACATAAGGAATGATATCCTCAACTAAAGCATTTTCATCATTATTATTATATAATTTTTCCTCAGTACTTGATATTGAATGAAATGATACTAATTCAGCAAACAAATCCATGTCAAAACAAATGAATCAGTTATAAAAACGAAATTACATATTATCGATTACCGATTCTTGGTGTTGTTTGTCTGTTACTAGTAGGCTATGTGCTCGATCTCAAGTTGATTAAATTCATTAATGATGAAAGAGAATAGCATATATCGTTTGCAATTAGGTTTTTATCTGTCAGAATCCACAGATTATTTCTGTGAACATATATTTTTATTAAAAACGACACCGTTTTAATAGTAAACCAATGTCCGCAGTATTAAATTGCAGACAGAGACTTTAGACGAGAAAAATTCAATTTAATGCTATTAGTCTTTAATTTCTCCTGGGTATTCTTGTTGTAGATTCATCATCTTATCTTGGATGATGATAAGAATACTCAAGAATAAATAGAAAACCTAATAACATTAAATTGAACTATAATCGTCCCAGATCGGTACTGTAAAAATGAGATGAGATCAAACAATTTATATATCATGAATGAAGGCAAAATAATTTTCTATTTCTCGATCTTGTATATTCAAGTTGGTTGTTACTGATTAAAAAAATTCGGGTTCCGTAGTATTAAACTGCAGATACCAAATTTATTTATTTATTTTTTGGATTCTATAATATTAAACTACAAATATTAAATTCAATTAATTTTCCAAACTCCGCATTCTATTAAAAATTCAATTACTATAGTGATGAGTAGTACATCTAAGCGAGACACTTTGACCCCATGACAATTTTCCTGACCTTGCGAACTTATCTTTTCATGCTGAATGAGTTGTGTATTTTGGGCATTTGCTGATCAGTTTGGTCAACCGTCCCACTGCTGCTGGCTGCTTTCTGCTTTGATTTGATCCATGACAACCAGGCTCGAGATAAGTTTTAAATCACCTTTGCTGCTAAAAACCCTCGCAAGTACTACTCTGTATACTGGTCAGTTGGAGGTAGAAAAAATAGTACCAAGCTGCTACAGATTTGAATATTGAAAACAAAAGCATCGCATGCATATAAAGACAACAAATAAACAGATAATATATATATATATATATATATAATATATGTATAGTCAGTCCTGCTCCTGGGTAATTAATATCATAATTAAAATACATTTTTTTTACGAAATAATTTTAATTTTAAATATTAATTCTCCACTCCCAAACAAAATAAGTATGGAAAGAATTACATCAGTTGCAGAAACCCTAATTAGATAGAGAGCAAATGCTGGAAATAAGGGGGAAGAAGAGTGAAAGGGATAGGGAAAGAGGGACACGGAATATACTGAATATTATCGTGCGCGACCAGAATATTATAATAGAAAATAATAATCATACACAATTGTGTATGTTTTATTTGTGCACAGTCTACTAAAATTACGTCCTTTTAACATATTTATTTTTTATTTCTGATTTAAGAGATGAGAAACTGTTTTTTTAAATAAAAAAAATATGTTTAAACGACGTAATTTTAGCAGACTGTACACAAATAAAATATACATAACTGTGTATGGCTATATTGCTCATTATAATATTATGATAATATATTTAATATTTTGAAATTTATCGTTGCGGATCTTGAAGGGCGTTTTGGTAATTTTTGAATTCGCATTGTGCGGACTTCGCAGTATTAAATTATGAACGGGAGAATTTTCACCATTAAATCTACGATTGAACAATTACAATTTATTATAAATTTTTTTTAAAATTTATGAATCAGTTTTCATATATATATTCAAACGTACCTTGATATGCTACTTAAGTTTAAATATGAAAATTATTACTTCTTGGGTTCTGTTTTCAATGCTTCAAATTTGAAATATTTTTCATATTATCACCCCAAAAGTGTTCCCAAAAATATTACTCTTGGTCTTTCCAAAATGAATCCCAATTTTTTCAAAATATTTTCTCCGTTTCAAATTGTAAAATTAAATTAATTTCAAATATTTTAAACTCAAAAATCATATAAATTTATTTAGTTTATGTCAATTCAATTATAGATCGGATATTATAAACTACTTAAAAAGTACTACGAGTTATATGATTAAATTTTTTAAAAATTTAAATAAATCGTATCAATTTAAATTTAAAATATCAAAAATTAGTAATAATAATCTCATAAAATAAATGTTTTAAATAGGAAAATTTCAACATATTACATTTGTAATTCGTTTAAGAATATATCATTGTTTCTTTCCTAAAATCACTTAGTTTTATATAGTTTTAGCCACACACACACACACACACACACACACATATATATATATATATATATATATATATATATATATATATATATATATATATATAATATACTTCACATACCTATATATGTAAAAAGAAACAAAATAGATATAATTATTATTCAATCAATTGCCTACGCTGCTGGCCTGGCTACATTGGATCCGGCACTGATCACATGCAACCTCCGAAATTATACATTACAAGACAAATATTTGCTTATTTTGTCTTTCTGAGAGAGATACGACCGACTCATTGTAATTAAAAATAATTGTTCTTAACTTCAATTGTGGTTGTGGGTGGGTCATATGTATGTATTAAGAGATCTATCCAGAAGGAACTATTACATCAGGTCAGTTAACAGTGAAATTTTTCAAGACAAAATCTTTGCCTTCAAATTAATCCATTAAATTTTGACAATGATAGGGAAGTCGATCGGTTGAAATCGATAAACTTAATTGCCTAATGTATTTTCATGTTAGGATGGCAAATCTAATGTTTAATTTACCAAAGATTTGGTCTTCACAGTACATGCATGCGATCCATTTCAAAAATATATATACTTGAAATCAACTATATATAATTTTTAATATTCTATTTATCAGAACCTAAATTATTCGTCTTTGATGAAAGTTAGTTTTTAAAAAACTTATTAGTCTTAATATATAACATATAACTTTAATAATATATATATATATATATATATATATATATATATATATATATAAACAGTGTGGTGCAGTACGGTTTAAACAGTCACCAAATGCGTTAGAACTTGTCGATGGAAACGATTTGGTTGATTTTTAGTGCAGTTTCAATGAGGGATTCAGTTCATCAGCCCTAGATATACATGAGATACCTGAAATTAATTAATGTACATACGATCTGCAGGTTGATTTTTAGTGCGGTTAATTTCAATGCGGATTCAGTTCATCAGCCCTAGATATATATGAGATATCTGAAATTAATGTACTGTCTTTATGTATGTACGTGGTGCGGTGGTGCAGTCAATTAATTAATGAAAGGCCACATCTCTCTCTCTCTCTCTCTCTCTCTCTCTATATATATATATATATATATATATATATAGGTAGATTGCTAGCGTAGTACTTGACTTCAAGTCACGCATGGAGTTATGATATATCTCATATCTTTACATGATACATAAAAGTCGCATAATTAAGAGGAGTGAATTCCTCAGCCATGGCAGCAGCACAGCACTGCACTGCATACAAAACCCTCTCTTTATATATGTCTGTCCGTATTCACACAATACCAAATCGAGAATAATTCAATTGTTTCATTCATAGAAAATAGATTATATCATGAGTACTCCAATAAATACATGAATTTGAAGTATTTAAAATAAGTACAAATGCAATCTATCTTAAATTTAAAATACATTTATCATAATCTTAAAAAGTTGATGATAAATATAAAATTATCCTAAATAAACTTATCTCTCTAATACACAATGACCTAGCTAGAGACATTTATGATAATATTACTATCCTCGTAATATTTTATCAAACAGAACAAATAGCTAGCTAGTGAAACTAACATTTAATAAATTAGCCAAAAAAAAATATTAAGCTAATTTAGTTACCATTCAACCCTGCATGCATATTCACTCCATGCATGCAATGTTTTGTCCATGAACATGCATGGAAATGGAATAACATGTCCTGGCCAAGAGTTTTGAGAAACTATTCAAAATTCTCCCTCCCAACTCCCTCGTCAGTCGTCACCCTTCTAGATGATGCAAATTAAAGTGACACTAAACGGAATTAACTGCGGAATTAATTTTATATTTTATGCAGGAGAAATCGAGCCTTGATGTTTATGCATGAGAAATCGATACTTTTATATATATATATATATATATATATATATATATATATATATATATATATATATATAATATTATGGGCACAAGTGCAAATTAGAGTTCATTTGTCATAATTAAATTAAATGCACAAATTAAGATTCGCATTATGATTAAATAAAAAGACGAAAGAGCTGAGAGAATCTTTCACGTGTCCCGAGACAGAAAACACGTGAAGAATCTTTCAAGTTTTAATAAAATTAATTTAGTTAGAACATTAATTTAATTAATAATGAATGAAATTCACGACTAATATTACTATAATAAAATTACGTGATATATTAAGATATTTTTTGATATCATAATATCTTAATCAAATAGTAATAATAAAATTATCATACATAAAATTTGTTAAGATATATTGCCTTGCATAAAATTATGATAAAAAATCTTGTAATAAAATTTGTAGAATCAAATATAGTATTTTTTTAACAATTCTTTTCCATGATTATCATTCTTGCCTTTATTATTATAGTATTTAAATTAACAATCTTGTAATATATAAGTATTTTTTAAAAAAATTCTTTTCGATGATTATTATTCTTGCCTTTATTATAGTATTCAAATATAGTATTTAAATTCTTTTCGAAGATTGTTATTGATTATCATTCTTGCATGCCTTTATTATCCATGGCAGCATGCATCAACATTATTGTTCTGTTCTTTTAACGCTTTCTTTAAATTTAAACCGTGATGTTTAAAATAAATTAGTTATTAAAACTTCATGTATATATATTTTCGGTTTAAAGAGTCTACATATATAGTTGAATTTTTCAGGTGGTAAATGGCAGCAAATAAGCTTTTGGGCATGTGTTATTTGATTTTCTGCCATATTTCAGGTGCATGCGGCCTCCTTCGTCGTTACTGCTATCCACGAATTTGGTTTTCAGAGCATGGGCGGCGATCGGTTGTTGGGGCCGGCGATGAAGTATGAAACAGAATGCTTGAAGACGAAGAAGAGAAGAGAGAGAAAAAATAAAAAAAAATATTAAACAAATTTTAGTCAATATATCAGACATCTCACGTGGGCAGCTTAATTTCCATGTCATTTTCTTATATTTTTTATTTTTTTAAAATGTCAGGTAGATAATAAATAAACGGACATTTAATTATTTTGACAAAATAATTAAATTTTAAAATTTTAATAAATTCAGTAAATTAATTACAAAATTTTAAAGATTAATAATTAAATACTGAAAAGTTACCCATTACAATGCAACGGGGGTATTTGTCATTTAGTTATCTATAAATACAAGTAGAAGGTTTTCATAAGTTAAATTCCACACATAATATCTCCCGGCCCACAAAGAGACGAGAGAGGGAGAGAGAAACAAATATCCATATATCTCCCGGTCCACATAATATCTAGATGGCGAAGGATGAGGTAAAGGAAGAGGGAGGTGCATGGTCTGTGATGGACATGAGCGAGGTGGGGCGGTGGTCTTTCTTCAGAGCCCTCATCACCGAGTTCATGGCCACCCTTCTCTTTCTTTATGTCACCATTGCCACCGTCATCGGCCACAAGAAGCAGGCTGAACCCTGCGGCGGCGTTGGCCTCCTAGGCATTGCCTGGTCCTTTGGTGGCATGATTTTCGTCCTTGTCTACTGCACTGCCGGCATTTCCGGTAATTAACATACATACATGCTTGCATGCATCCATATTCAACTAGCTAGTTATATAATATTCTACGTACCATCATATTTAATTTTACCCATTTTTCTTTCAATTGCAAACTTTGCTTTGATAGTTTAATTTATCTATTGATTTACTCATCATTCAATCATCAATTAACATATATATATATGATCAATATATATAGCCAATGAATTGGTTTTTGTTGAATTGTAGGAGGGCACATTAATCCGGCGGTGACCTTCGGACTGTTGGTAGCAAGAAAGATAACCGCGGTTAGAGCGGTGGCGTACATGGTGTCGCAGTGTTTGGGAGGAATATGCGGCGCAGGGTTAGTGAAGGCAGTGATGAGGCATCCCTATAGCACGTTAGGTGGTGGTGCCAACTCGGTTGCACCGGGTTACTCAAAGGGTACAGCCTTGGGTGCTGAGATTATAGGGACTTTCATCCTTATGTTCACCGTCTTCTCCGCCATCGACGTTGAACGGAGGGCACATGACTCCTTTGTCTCTGTATGTATTCACTCTTTACCCACCATTAATTCACCATTGCTAAGTTACATGCATATTTAAAAATTAACCCAATATATCTTGTCAAAAATATCCTGCTGTATAATTGATCGATCCACGTAGTTTCCTTGTATCTCAACTGCATGTATGTGTGGTTTCATGATAGCACATGTAGATATATATTGCCCTAAATTGATGCTTCTTTCATGTTTCATGAAGTAATTATATCATGCATTCGTCCACATATGCATAAAAAAGTAGTTTTGAAGATTTTTGGACTATATAGTAATATTGAAGATTAATTTAGTATCCTTAATTTATAAGAAAGTGAGAATTAATTTGTCATATAATTATTAAATTTCTATATATTAGAATTTGTTCAAAAGTTCATTGAAAATATTACATAATTATAATTATGGCTAATTAATAGATATCGATCTGTTACACCAAGTAACACTAATAAAATTTATCATTACATGTTATAAAGTCCATTCAATATATATACATATATATATTCATCCAAAATAGCTTAGAGGGGTTAAAATGGAAAAATATATTTATCCAAATGTTTTAGACAAGTAATTATCAAATAAGTATGTTATTATTTATTCAGTCATTCAAACGTTCTTAATTATTCAAACAACTTCATTCAATTTTATCAAACAACTCCCTAAGTGAATTAAATGGATCGGAGCACTATCCTTTGTGAATGTACATATAAGGTTGGTTTGTGTGGTTTAAGATTAAATGATAACTGGTGGGGTTTGTAATAAATAAATAAGGTTGTTTGTATGGTTTTGAATTCACGACACAGGTATTGGTTCCATTGCCCATAGGGTTTGCAGTGTTTGTGGTGCACTTGGCCACCATTCCAATCACTGGGACCGGCATCAATCCAGCTAGGAGTTTTGGTGCTGCTGTTGTTTACAACAATCACAAAGTTTGGGACGATCATGCAAGTATTTTTTTCATTTATATATTTATGTTGCATTTTTTATTTGTGTTTATATATTTATATGGAATAATGCTACATATACATACTATTTTATAAATATTTTATAAACTGTTGATGTGGCATATTTCACAATATGCTGAAGTGGAGTATGTCACATCAACAGTTTATAAAATATTTATAAAATAGTTTGTGTGTTTAGCATTGTTCTATTTATATGTGTACACTTGTTCGTGTTGCCGTACGTGCTTATGCAGTTAATTTTGAAAAGGGGATAAAAAAGCAAAAGAGAAGAAAGTCTTATATTATATTATACTATATTCGATAACTACAACATATTACGTCATCTCATGAAAACATAATTTAGAAAAAGGACACAATTGTATATTTTATTTGTGTACAATTTTTCAAAACTACACCGTTTGAAAAATTTATTTAAAAAAAAAAAAACAGTTTCTCTACTCCAAAATCACAACTCAAAAACAAATATGTTAAAACGACATAGTTATTAAGAGATTTAATTGAATTTATAACTTGTTCTAACAATTATATATATGTATATTGTGAAATTAATAACAGTGGATATTCTGGGTTGGACCGTTTCTGGGAGCTCTAGGTGCGGTAATTATTCACCAGTACATTTTGGTAGCAACTCCGGTCGTTTTGGTAGCAACTCCGGTCGTGGGAGCTCCGGTCGTAGTTGTTGAAACTAGAACTAATTAATTAATTATTAATAGCGTGCGTGCAATAATTTTTTGCTATATGTGTATTTTATTTTTCAGTTTTGTATTCAAATGTAGCAAGTACTATTTCTAGACTTGTAGTATAGTCTACTATTAGTTTCTAATAGAATTTCCAGTGTTCCTGGCACTTGTATATTTATCAAGTTTTCATTTCTCATATGAACCATAATTTCTAAGCTCCTGAAAGTTGATGGAAGAATGTGTGCATGTACCTGTCAAAACTGGACTAGGATGCTATTCATTTCAAATAAATGGAGAGTCTCTATTTTATGGTCTAAATTTAAAATTTTCTCTCTCCCCAATCAACATGACGTCATATTTTAATATATTTTAAATTTGAATCATAAAATAAAGAGTCTCTATTTATTTAAAATGGAGAGTATCCTACCCTGTCAAAACTAGAATCCATACCCTAAACTTAAAAGGGTCTGACCACTAAATCCATCGGAAAACCTAGTACATAGCAACTATAATTAAACTAGCGAACTTTGACCAGTTTGAAAGATCTGTTTGATATAATTGAAATAATTGAATTTTAAATTAAAACTTCTATAAATATATATACTCCTAAGAGAAAAAAAGTACTTTATTAGTGAGATTCTAAAATAGAACTTTACTAACTATATATATGTATATGGAAGAAAAAAATTTCATCAAACCCAAAAAACGAACAAAAAACGAATCAGACTATATATAGCGACGATTTTCTGAGATATAACAACGGTTAGAACTGTCGTCTTAGATATGATTTTCTATGCTATAGCGACCTAAAATACCGTCGCTATAGCGGATTCATTTTTAGATCATGCTTTTAATTGTATATGTTGGGTCATGATATTTCCCCTCTTTGGGCCAATTAGATTGGGCCTACTTATTTGATTTGTTCATTAGGTCCTCCTTATTGAGTCTTGAAAGTTATTGGGCCTAGTCATTATATTATTCCTGTTGGATCCTTTTAAGATCGGGTTGGATCAGTGGATCGACCCATTAGACATTTTAATATCTCTATCTTTGACTTGTAATGATGAAAAAAGGATGACGGTTGACTAGAGCACCTGCCATGCATTAATGTGGATGGGATCATAGCCGGCCGGCGATAGAAAACAGTGGCCAAAAGTAGTAGATAGACCACATGCAGTCAGCAGAACCCATCAGATCAGGGGGCCGTGTCAGATAGTAGTGGGTGGCACGGTAATCCGGGCAAAGAAAGTATAACTTAGCAAGGAGGTCTACACAAACAGGTATGTTAAGATTCACATCGATAACAACATACACACGACTAAGAATTATGATCTCTCTCAATACACTAGGCATTTCATCCTCCATTGTTAACCTTGTGAAACACGATATCGACTCTTGAACGGTATCCCCAACTGAATGTACCGCCGTCCAAGCTTGTGGTGTTTATCGTGTTTTTATGCGGGATCGAGGCGTCTTACGTGATTGGGACGTGGCGGAAGATCTTGGCGTTAACATTGGCCTTAGTAAGGAGGGCTTTTAGTTCTAAAGTGTCATTAAAATTTTCAATCACAATTGTTTAACCTACTTGGAAGATGATGAGAAGTAGGGATGAGTACGCCAAGAAAAGGCGACGATGGTCATATTCGTCAACGCTTTGCCTCGTGTTTGATGAAGGATCGTCACTGGGTCCTTACAAAAGTGCTCACGAAAGACTGACCTCTAAACATAATTCGGAGATCTCCGTCAGAAGATCCATGTTGGGGCGGACGAAAGTTGGTTTTAATGCGGATAAGGAGCATGATCGTGGTTTGGGCGCAGCGAGTGTTTCACCAACTAGGACTCATCGTCCAGTGATCGGGAGGATGAGTCGCCAGTTGGCGAGGATGGCGAGACGAGGCGAGATAAAGCCTTGGAGGTTCTATTGAAACAGAGAGAAGATATAGCCGAACAGATGCTTCGGGTGGCGGAATTAAGGGACGAAGCATCTAGCCATGATCAATTCGAAAGGCGGAGTAGGCATAAGGAGATGTCACGGCGAGAGGGCAAGGAGCCGGAGCATTCTGCACATGTGTCTAGGGATCGTTCTCACAGTAGGGGGAGATCGAGGAGCAGCACTCCCGTGGCCTCGAAGAAGGCACTGATGGTCGTTGGTTCTCATCATCGAGACGACGACAGACGAAGGAGCAGGTCTAGGGAGATCGTGCCAGAAACCAGAACAAGGGAGTATCAGCGTGACCATTCTCATCATGAGGACAGAAATGCACGTCATAGTAGATCAAGAAGCCCCATGAGGGCGGTGGGATCGGTAGGAGGAGGTCGACCCAATTAGAAGCCGAATGTCGTTCACGAGAAAGAGGCTTCCTCACAGTCCGAAGGTGTTGATTTTCTGGTAAAGAAGTTGAAAGAACTCCGAAAGCAGCTGGCTGATGTCCAACAGGTGAAGGACACTCCGGAAAAGAAGGCGTCCCCTTTTTCCTCAGATATTCTCAAGGAGAAGGCAGATATTACCAAAAAGTTGCCTCGTATGGAGAGTTACGATGGGTCCGGGGATCCTTATGACCATAGTCAGGCGTTCGACCGGCTGATGGACTATTATGACTTCACTGATGCTGCCAAGTGTCACACTTTTGTCACGACGCTGAGAAAAGATGCGAGACAGTGGATGGGGACTTTACCATCAGATTCGATATCCTCTCGACCGAGCCAGGAGCTTTGTGATAAGTTCCGTACGTTTTGGGAGCAACCAGAAGAAGGGAAAGCCCTACGGGTTCTCTAAAGACAGATCCGGCGAGTTCACCAAATGAATCTTTAGGCGAAGATGTAAAGAGGTTCGGAGAAGCGATCGATCGTGTCCGACCTCAATGACCCTCAGTCAGAGGGTTTGTCCGAATCTGCTAGATCTGGTGAAGTCCGAGAAATTGGTGAAGAAGTGGATGTTCCACCATCCGAAGAGCTTGACAGAAGCCTTTGACAAGGCAGAAGGTTATATTGTTGTAGAAGAGGCTATGAACAGCCTGAAGCATCCTTCTTCGGACCAGTTAAAGGAGATAGAAGTTTCCAAGGCCGAAGTTGATCGAGGAGGAGGCGGGGGGGTATAGTGATAATTGCCAGGCGGATTCGAAGAAGTACAATAACTCATGGCGACAAAGAAGTAGTCGTCCACCTGTTCCCGCCCCAAAGGTGAATAAGGTCTACACCAAACTGAACATAGATAGGTCGGTGATTTTGGATCAGATCAGAAACCAGCCTTTTTTCGAGCCACTTCGTGATAATTATAGGACAGGACAAGGCAACTCTCGTAAATATTGTGGTTATCATTAAGCCGCAGGCCATGACACTAATGAGTGTTGCAATTTAAAGGATTTCGTGGAGAAGAAGATTCAAGGCGGCTTGCTAGTTCAGTATGTGGCCGAGAAAGACCAACGTGATCAGCAGAATATCAACCGTACTGTTCAGACGGTTCAAATGGCTCCATCTATCCAAAATGCTTCAGTACCACCACCAAGGCACGTCATCGATGTAATAACCGGTGGGTCTGTAGGGAAGTTGGCAGAGAAGAAGAGAAGGGCCTACCTAGATTCGGTCATGTCTGTGGCAGATGCTCCTATGAAGATCGACAGACCATTCCCAGGGACTGTCATATCATTTACGAAAGCAGATTATCCTTCGGAGCCCATCGAGCCACATGAAGGGGCATTGGTGATCACAACACAAGTGGGCTCGGTGGATATGAAACGCATAATGATAGACAACGGGTCTTCGGTGGATATTCTGTTTGCCCATGCCTATCAGAGGATGCATCTTGATGGGAAAAAGATGGACGTCGGGCAGGAGACTCCTTTATACGGCTTCAGCAACGATCCAGTCAAAGTTGCAGGCACTATTGAACTCCCAGTTATCTTAAGACAAAGACACCTCGGCAAGTAGAAATAACGTGTAAATTCTATGTTGTGCGTAGATTAAATTACAACGCCCATCTTGGGAAGGCCTACACCGACGGCTCTCCAGTTGTGACCTCCATCCCTCATTTCAAAATCAAGTTCCCACTTGTTGCGTGGAGTAGAAGAGGTGGTGAGGGATTTGGATCTCGGCCCCACGATGTTATCGGAATCTTTTATTTCGCCCGAGTGGGGTTAGTAAAATGAAAATGAACAATGGCAATTGAGATCGAACCCTTCACCGAGAGAAGCTCAGAACCATTGGTAATCCCTGCAGGTGGGATAGAGGAGATCGAATTAATCATCGGAAAACTGGACAAAACAGTGAGGATCGGTTTGGGCCTACCAGAGCCTCTTCGGACAAACCTTATGGAACTCTTACGCTGCTATGCGGATATCTTTGCATGGGAACCATAGGACATGCCCGAGTTAATAGGAAGATAGCCGAAAGCACATTTGGATGTAGATCCTCGAAGAAGCCGATTCGGCGAGAAAAGCGGATCTTTGCGCCCGGCGATGTAAGATCATTGATGAGGAAATTGCAAAAGTGTTAGGCTGCCGACTTCATCAATGAAATTGATTATCCCGAGTGGGTGGCGAATGTGGTGTTGGTGCAAAAGCAGAATGGAAAATGGCGGATTTGCATCGACTACACCGATCTCAATAAAACTTGTCCGAAGGACTTTTATCCTTTGCCCCATATCGATCAGCTCATCGATGCCACTTCGGGGTATGCGTTACTAAGCTTTATGGATGCTTTTTCAGGTTATCATCAAATATCCATGCGTAAAGAGGACATTTCCAAGACAACGTTCATTACACACCGATTCGATTACGCCTTCTGAAGATGACTTTTGGCCTTATAATCACGGAGCCACCTACCCGGAGAATGATGAACTTCATCTTCGATAGGTAGCTAGGGAGGAACATGGAGGTATATGTAGACGATATGATCGTGAAGAGCATGCAGGTTCAGAAGCATTTGGACGATCTGGAGGAATGCTTTCAGATTGTCCGACACCGTCAACTGAGACTCAATCCGGCCAAATGTACTTTCGGCCTCGGTGCAGGAAAGTTTTTGGGATATCTGGTCAGTTAGAGGGGCATCGAGGCCAATCCGAAGAAGATCCAGGCCATTCTTGATATGAAGACTCCTCAGTCATTCAAAGACGTCCAACGTCTGACTGGTAGGATTGCAGCTTTAAGGAGGTTCGTCGCCAAATCTGCGGAGAGATGCCTTCCTTTCTTTGACACCTTGAAGGGCCCGAAGAATGCGAAGACGTTCCAATGGACTTCGGAGTGTGAAGATGCCTTCCAAGGCATAAAAACCTATTTGTCTTCTGCTCCTTTACTGATGAAGCCCGCCCCAGCAGAGACCTTATATTTATACCTTGCAGTAAGGTCGTTGGCAGTTGGAGCGATCTTTGGTTCGGAGGTCGATGGAAGAAGCGATCCGGTCTATTATGTCGACCACGTTCTACGAGATGTCAAACCAGTACCGAATATTGAGAAATTTGCCTTTGCTTTAATAATTGCTAGTAGAAAGCTTGCAATATTTTCAAGGTCTGGCCCTAATCGCTCACGGATCGACCCATGAAGAAGGTGATGGCAAGCCAGAGGTTTCAGGGAGACTAGCAGCATGGACTATGGAGTTGTCCCAATTCTTCATTGAATACCATCCTCGAACGGCCATCAAGGGTCAAGCCTTGGCCGATTTTATGGTGGAATGTTCGTTCATGAAGCAGAGATCCGAGTCGCCAGAGGTCGAGACGTCCGTCGAAAGATTCTGCGGTTCTTCAGCAGGATCAGAATGCTTGGACGTTGTATGCATTTGGATCCTCTACAGTGACTGTTAGTGGGGCAGGAATTATCTTGACAAGTCCGGAGGGATTCAAAGTTAAGTAGGCCATCAGATTCGGGTTTAAAGCGACGAACAACGAAGCCGAGTATGAAGCCGTGCGAGCAGGTGTTTGACTGACGAAGAGTCTAGAAGTCCAGAAGCTGATCATTTACAGTGACTCTCAATTGGTCGTCAAACAGCTGTCGGGAGATTATGAAGCTCGTGGGACCCGGATGATCAAGTACCTGGCGGAATTAAAAGACCGACTTTTGATATTTAAACCGTATGAGTTTTGGGGCATAGAAGCGTAACGATAATTCCATTCTTAGATGCCGTCATCGGTTTCGCCACTGTGGATGCGAGATGTTTTCAACGGATCGGTTTATTTGGAAGTTTTGCAGCCGAGTGTTAAGCACGAAGCGGTGATGTGTATCGAGCGATCTAACTGCTGGATGACTCCCTACATCGAGTATTTGGCAGATGGCGTCCTTCCTTCGGATTAGATGTTGGCAAAGAAGATCAAGTACAAGAGTGCCAATTTCGTTCTTATTGACGGGGATCTTTATCGATTGGCATTTTCCTCACCATTGCTGAAGTGTCAGGTTCCATTCGAGGCCGAGTATGCTCTTCGGGAGGTTCAAGAAGGTATTTGCGGTGATCATATGGCTGCCAAGTCCTTGGCTTATAAAGTACTTCGACATGGATATTATTGGCCTACAATTTTTAAGGAAGCTACAGAGTATGTCAAGAGATGTGAAAATGCCACTTACAAAATTCGATCCCATTGACCAACGGAAGAGCTATATTCGATTTTATCTCCTATACCCTTCGCTATCTGGGGGGTAGATATATTGGGTCCGTTGCCTAAAGCTAAATGTCGAATTCACCTTCATATTCTTGCTATTGATTACATGACCAAATGGGTGGAGGCGAAGCCACTTCGATTAATAACTGAACAAGAGTGTTTGAAATTCATAAAAGAGTCAGTAGTGTTTCACTTCGGGATTCCTAGAGTGTTGATATCAGACAACGGGCCCCAGTTCGTGGGATCCAAATTTGAAGAATTTTTAAAGGAGTCAGATTCAAAGATAAGAAGACTTCGGTGGCTCACCCACGATCAAATGGACAAGTTGAGGTGACCAACAGAACGACTCTTGAATCAGGATCAGTTGCAGATGGATGAAGCTAAAGGAAGATGGCGGTAAGAGTCGTCAACGTCTTTGTGGGCTTACTGACTACACCGAGGACCACCACAAGGAATTCACCTTTTCGACTGGCCTATGGTACTGATGCCTTAGTCCCGGTCGAAATTGGATCTCTAAGTCTTCAAGTCAGTCAATTCAAAGAGATCTACAATGATGAAGGACTGAAGGCCAATTTGGATCTGCTAGAAGAAGTCAGAGAGGTAGCTTTACTCAAATTACCTGCTTATCAACGAAGAGTAACTAAGCATTACAACAAAGGAGTCAAACTTCGCAGATTCGAAGTGGGGGACTTCGTCCTCAGAGAAGCCAAAACCTCTACGCCTCAAAATACGGGAAAGTTAATGCCAAACTGGAAAGGGCCGTATGAGGTGATCGAAGTATCAAAGCCAGGCACTTACTGGTTAAAGGCATTAGATGGTTCCGAGATCAAGAACACTTGGCATGCTGGCAGGCTTCGAAAATATTTTCACTAGAGATCAAGTCAATTTACCGGAAGTCTGTACATGATTGTCCATTATCAATAAAAGGTCACTTTTTCACAATTGGTCCTATTTGTTCTAAGGTCACAATGGTGTAAGGAGGTATGGTAGGACTCGCTGGCCATTCGATGGCAGCCCACTTATTTGTTACCCCGTGTGGTAGACAAATCCTATAATCCTATATTGATTTTACCAAGGGTGGTAAGTCAATGGTCACTATTGGTCCTGGTCTTATTTGTCCTAAGGTCACAATGGTGTAAGGAGGTATGGTAGGACTCGCTGGCCATTCGATGGCAGCCCACTTATTTGTTACCCCGTGTGGTAGACAAATCCTATGATCTATATTGATTTTACTAAGGGTGGTAAGTCAATGGTCACTATTGGTCCCGGTCTTATTTGTCCTAAGGTCACAATGGTGTAAGGAGGTATGGTAGGACTCATTTGGCCATTTGATGGCAAATTTCACTTATTTGTTACCCCATGTGGTAGACAAATCCTATGATCCTATATTGATTTTACCAAGGGTGGTAAGTCAATGGTCACTATTGATCCTGGTCCTACTTGTCCTAAGTTCACAATGATCCTTATATACTTGTTTCACCCCGAAGCGGTAGTTGAAGATCTTGTTGTTGCAAAGAGGGTCACCGAATTCACCTCACACATGACCGATCTCACACTTGATGCTGGAATGAGTATATATTACTTTATTTTATTTAAGTGTTGAGTTCGGTTCATTCAATTCGTTCCGATTAATTCTGTCCATAAAATTCAATTCACTTCATTTCATAAATTAACTGTTATATGCCTTAGATGATTCACTATTTGAGTTCAGTTCATTAATACTAAATTATTGAAAAGAAACTAATCAAAATTGAAGTCATAATCAAGAAAGTTGAAGATTCATCAATAAAATAAAACATTCATTCATTCATTCATCCATAACATTAACTAATTATACGAACATAGAAGTACTGTCCAAATCCATATAAAAAAGTCTCAAAACAATCCCAAAGACATAAACTGTTAATTTTTACATAGTCAGAATAAAAGCAGGGAGGACATTCAGGCACCACCTTCGTCCCTTGGAGTTAAGAAGAAATGGGATCGGTGAAAGCAGAGATAGCTTTTTCTTTATCTCGTTCTCGGCAGTCTTCATACCCCTCTGAATAGACCTTCATGATGTCGGCATTAAGCTCATCTGAATCCATGTATTCCGTTTGAATCTGCTTTGCAGACTCTTGATCGTAAGAGGGCCCGAATCCATAAGCTCTCTTATTTTGTAGACGAAGTTTGTGGCGCTTGGCCTTATGTCTTCGCTCCTCGTCCTGGGCCTTCGCCTGAGCCTCGCCAAGTTGAATCGCCAAGCTTCGGTTGGCTGAAGAAAACTCCTCATTTTTGACCTTCAGGAGTAGGTTTTCTTGACCAGCCGCGTTCATGCAATTAAAACTTGTTGATCGACTTGGACGCAACAAACCCATCCATCTTGTGGCTCCTTATTTCGTCGTCAGACGTCTTCAAGTCCATCTTAGCTCGATCTAAGTCTCTTTGAAGGCCGTCGATGGTATGAAGAGCATCTTCGCGATCGGCCCTTTCTCGAGCCAGGGTCGATCTCAGCATGTTGATCTCCTGTCTCATAAAATCTTCTTCGGCCTCCCCATTTATGTGCCTCGGACGCAAACGTCCGAAGACAACATTAGCCTGCACATGTTCAACAGTGTTCAAATCAGTGTTCAGATATCTAAACAAGAACAGAGAAATAGAAAATAAAGAAACTGTTATTTACCTTGGCCAGATAGCTCATCCCCTCGTCAAGCAGATTTCCATCCGTATGGTCGCTGAACCGTGTAGTCATCAGCATTCCGGACGAAAGCTCCAAAAAGATCGAATGGGAAATTTGCATTGAATCTAGGCCACAGAGTCGGGGATCCCATAGCCTCAAAGATGATTACTCGACCAAGGACCGGTCGATTCGTTCGGGGAAGGTCTTGATCTTTTCGGGAGAAGAAATTGGGCCGCTTTCGGGAGAGTGGGGTCCAGATATCTGGCCGGAGAGAGGCGATTTATTTGGAATGGGTTCTCGGGGAGATGCGGCAGAGGCAGAACTTGGATGGCTTTCAGGTGTACGCTTCCTCTTCCTGGACAGCGTTGGAACAATTTCGTCCTGCTCACCTTCTTCGGCAACTTGTATTTCTACAGGCGGCACGAGGGGGGGATGATCGAGGACTGAGGCACCCTGAGTTCTTCGGCGGTTAGGGGGGTTATCTTGGTTTTTAGTTTTTTGGTCCGGAGGATACTTCTTCGATCAGGGCGATCGAGCAAGCCTCCTCGTCGAGGGATTGATGTGGTGGTTGGCTCAGTTTCTGGGATGGCTTCAGAAGGGTTGGGTAGAGGTGTTGATCTGGGTTTTCTAGTGGCCCTCCTCTTCTGATGAGGACGAAGGGTCTCTTCCGATACATGAACCTCATCATCTTCTGGCTCTTCTGTTCGAAATTCATCAGTGTGTATTTCAGGGGTTGGCTCGGCTTCGGGGGTAGCCTCTGTTGGTAGACTCTCAACAACTTCCGAAGACTTCCCCGACAAAAAATCTTCAAACTCCTTTATTTCTAAGGAGCTCGGTCTGATCAAAGATACTACATGAAACAAACAGTCCTATGTTAGAATTCCCCTCATAAAAACATTTTCAAGAAATTTATATTTAAAATAGACCGATACTTACATTTATGGTCATATAACCATGCCTGCTTCGAGAGGAGTCCGTACTTCCACTCCTCTTTGGGAAAGTTATCAAAAAGCTCCATCATCTCAACTTCCCGTTCTTCAGAGATATCTCCGAAGTCAGCAGAGATCTTCTCGTCAAGGCCCAATTCGCAGAACGAAGAGATTTCGGGACCTTTGACGAAGAACCACTTCTCGTGCCATCCCCTATCGTCAAGGAGTGTTCACCAACGAACGTCTCTCGAACTTTTCTCCCGATTTTGGAGAGTGTTTCTTGAGGGCTTTGAACCCTTTCTCCTGGATTGGACGATCTTATACAATTGCAGAAGAAGAAGTCGAGAGAAGGCTCAACGCCCAACCTCGTGGCGTGTGAAATAACAAAGGCCAAGATGTGAATATAAGAATTTGGTACCAATTGGGCGAATCCCATGCCCAGGAACCCCAATATAGTCACTATGAAGACATGTAGAGGGAAACGGACCCCCTTCTCAAGCAAGGTCACAGGGACGGCTGTCCAACCCTCTGGCCGTTGGTACATTTTCTCACCGGACCTGGGAGCCCTAGCCGCGTGAGTATCCGGAATGTGGTACCGAGATCGAATCCTCTTTAACTCAGCTTCAGTGACAATAGAGGGAGTGTTAGCATGCGAGAAACGATCCATATCCTTGTAGTATTCAGAGGGAGTTTTGGGGGTTTTTGTAGGAGGATTCTTATCGATTTTCTTTCCTTTGGGGTTCGAGGTTGAGGTTCCTTTCATGGTGTTAGGGTTTTGGTGAAACAACGTTGATCGCAGTGTTCTTAAAAGGGTGAACTTTGTTCGAGTCTTGGGAAGCCATTTGTGACCGTTAGAGAGAGGAGGCAGATAGTTCGGAGAAGAAGAAAACTCAAAAGGCGTCAATTTCAAATGGGTGGTAAAATCAAATTTGGTGAAGTTATCTTTTATAATTGTGATTACTACAGATACAAGGTAAGCACATTAAATGTTAGTAATGATTTAGAATTTGAATGGGAAGCGTCCGGTCCCGGGTCCAGATATTTATTAAGCGAGCCTTTCCGATTTGGGCCTCCGGTTCTCCTCTCATTTCATCTCATGAACAGTAACCGGGTACATTTCGATTATTTCTCACTATGGACTTTTAGTAAAATATCATGGACCATTTATAGTTTTTTCATTAAACATTACGCTCAACAAAAACTAGGGGCAATGTTGGGTCATGATATTTCCCCTCTTTGGGCCAATTAGATTGGGCCTACTTATTTGATTTGTTCATTGGGTCCTCCTTATTGAGTCTTGAAAGTTATTGGGCCTAGTCATTATATTATTCCTGTTGGATCCTTTTAAGATCGGGTTGGATCAGTGAATCGACCCATTAGACATTTTAATATCTCTATCTTTGACTTGTAATGTTGAAAAAGGATGACGGTTGACTAGAGCACCTGCCATGCATTAATGTGGATGAGATCATGGCCACGCGTGAGTGAAAACGATGGCCAAAAGTAGTAGATAGACCACATGCAGTCAACAGAACCCATCAGATCAGGGGGCCGTGTCAGATAGTAGTGGGTGGCACGGTAATCCAGACAAAGAGAGTATAATTTAGCAATGAGGTCTACACAAACAGGTACGTTAAGATTCACATCGATAACAACATACACACGACTAAGAATTATGATCTCTCTCAATACACTAGGCATTTCATCCTCCATTGTTAACCTTGTGAACACGTATACTGACTCTCGCGCCTGAGCTATCCCCCGACGAAACAGCCGTAAAACTTGTGGTGTTTATCGTGTTTACTGTGCAGGATCAGAGCGTCTTACGTGATTGAGACGTGGCAGAAGATCTTGGCGTTAACGGTATATATATTCTGAATCTTTAAAAGCAAATGCAACTTCAAATAGGGGTTTCTAAATCTTATCCGAGTCAAAACCAAGACGGGGCAGGGAATAATTCGAACTAGCTCAGCTAGCAAGTTTGCAACCACATACTTGGAATGGATGGCTTCCATGCTCGATCATGCATTGCTGTTAATTGGCTTGCTCCCTTACCCTACTCGCTGTAACGATTAGAATTCCTGGAACCCACGTACGTGTCGTGTTTCCACCAAACAGAAAGAAAGTTGAATTATAAAGAAAATAAGTACACCGAATACTAGCTCCACAACGATTTAAACTATTCTTTATCTGCAAGCTGTTTAATTCCACTATGCAACAAAAACTTTTGTGTCATCATCTCAGTTTACCGCATAATATATAATAGTCATACGCGCTTCTTAAAGAAATCGAATTTTGTTGGGATGAAGTTGGCATTAATAAGTTCTATAGCTTAATTAATTATTATCGCATTCTGTATAAAAAAAATTGCACTAATATGTTTATATTTTTTTATTGCAATGGTTAATACAACATTTTTTATATCCAATATAATAAAAGGTTATATAAACTTATTAGTATGAAATTGGTGTTAATTTTTACTTAACCCGATCCAAAGAAATCTACACTATAGGATTTTTCGGATTTGTACACAACGGCTTAATTGAGAACATATTGATCTTTTTAATAAACAACTACTACAAATGTTCCATCAGGATATAGACTTATAGTCCCAGTCGCCAAAATGATCGAGACTTCGTATCAACTTACGTGAAGAAGTTGAAATATTTAACCATGCAACTCAATCTCATCATTACAAAGACAAAAACTACTTCCAAGCGTATGTATACCACGTTTTCCCTCCAATGATCTGAAGCTTATACGTGTCAGACTTCAATACGTCAATAATCATATAAGGGTCTTCCCAAGTAAGCATCACTTTGTCTGTATTTTGAGGAGTAGAGGCTTCAGCCTGCTGAAGGGACTAGATCTCGTACTTGGAAAGTTCTACTTTTGACTCTGTTGTTCAAGTGTCGAGCTGCTCGTTGTTGGTAAGTTGCAAGTTTGAAAACTGTTTTGTCACGACTCTCTTCAAGTAAGTTAAGATTCAACCAATGCAAAGCCATGCATGCATCATTAAGGAGTTCATCCAAGTTTTGAACCCTAGCCGAAGGGATTCCACTCTCAACACGAAATAGGGATTCAGTTCAATAGGCAATTAGTTTGAAAGGAATCTCTCTCGTAGTGGTCCAAGGTCGGAGGTATGCAGGGGCGGACCTGCCTTAGTAGCAGGGTAACCTTGACCCCACCGAATTTTCGCATTGGGGGTCATAATAGGGAGAAAAAAATTAAGAGGGTCATATTAGAAAAAAAAAAAAATATTATTAAGGTCTACAAAGTGAACATGTAAAAACTAAAACACGACCCAATCAGATTATGTTATATATATACTAAGTGAAGCAGACACTAGGCAACAATCCCTAATTCCCAAATCCCACTAAGTCATTAAGCCAATTTTTCTATTTTTCTATATTGTGGATATAGAGAACCGATTCTAATTTTTCGAGTATAGAAGGAATTGGAGAATTGGCTCAAATGTTGGTTAGAGAAAAGAAAGGATGATGTGTATCCCCAAGTCATTTGTTCTTCGAAATTGGTTTCTACTTTTGCAGATTCTTCAAGAATCGTTGAAAGGACATTTTCAAGTAGTAAATATCGTGAAGAATGAACTCAGTAACCAAATGGGAGATGAATGGATGAATGACTATTTAGTAACATACATCGAAGCGTGATATATTTTGTAACTATTAAAAATGAGGCTATATCATGCAACAATTTTAAGCAATGAAACCTCGAAAATGTTATTATAAATAATATTTGAGGATTGTTTAGTTTTGTAAGTTATTTTATGAAATTTTTATTTGTAAGAATTTTTTTTAGAGTTTCAATTTCTTAATCGAACAATCAAATGCGGATCCGCCCTGGAGGTATGGTCTGATATATAGGCACATAAAACATATAGAAGCTCTTCGGGCCACTTACCTTTAGCATCATCAAGTCGCCATTTGATTCCATTAAGACTTAACCATTAGCCTGGGGATGTCCGACAGAGGTTCGATGATATACTGAATTCATAAGTTTTGCAGGTATTCTTCAAACTTGCGTCCCACAAACTACCACCTGTTATCAGACACCATAACCATGGCCCATGGGAATGCCAAAGCGGTAGACTACCTGTTCTTTGAAGAACAGAAGGCAAATCTCTTATGGTAGGACAAATGCATATTTGATTTGATGATGAGATAATGTATATTTGTAACCAGTAGCCTATATAAAGTTTTCTTAAAATAAAATTGATGTAAAAGAACTTAGATTAGAAGATCAAAGTTGTTAGGTTGATCTATTTCGTAGAGTAATTTGAATGTATAGACTATAAGAAATTAAATGATCGTAAAGATGTGTAGACGATCTTAAAGCTTATTGAATGATCGTAGAGCATTCAAGTCAAGTTCGCAGAGTCGACCAAAGATCGTAGAGTTCATTGAACACCGTAGTAATATATGTGCTACATCCATATGCAAAACTTGACAAAACACCTCAATTAATGTATGCCCTTTAAATTTAATTAGAACGACACACCAACGCATTAATACTATGATTGAGGTATTATTGAGCCAAGAAATCTCAAAAGAATATGAACTTGGTTCCGGTTTGAGATTTAATTCTTTTACAAGTTTGGGTAAACTATATTAAAATCATTATCTTTATCAAAAACAAGTTTACACACCTTTGACTTGTAATGAACATAAGCGTGGAAAGTGAAGAATGTTCAAAAATGTCCCTGACTTTTATCCCAATGTCTACCGAGCACTCTATACTTTTTTTCCAAAAATACCTTTAACGTTACGTTTTTTGGATTGCCCGTGCCCGTGCCCCTGCCATTAACAGAAAACAAACGGGGCTGACACATGGAGCTAGGCTTAAAGGGAGAAGGTTCAAAAATGCCCATGACACATATAAATATGTCATTTAATCAAAATAAAAAATACTAAAATTTAAAATAAAAAAAACATAACATATTTATATTATTTAATCAAAATACTAAAATTCAAATTATTTTGTTAACTAATCAAAACATATAATTAAATAAAACAATTTGTATAACATATTTACATCATTTAATCAAAATACTAAAATTCAAAACATAACATATTTACATCAAATACTAATTTAAAAAAAATAAAATACTAATTAAAAAAAATACTAAAATACTAAAAAAAATCAAATTAAAAATAATAAAATACTAAAATTCAAATTATTTTGTTAATTAATCAAAATAACAAAAATTCAAATTACATCATTAAAATACTAAAATCATAATACTAAATACTAATTGATATAAAATTTTAAATTACTAAAATTATAATACTAAATAATATTTTAAAATTCAAAATATTAAATAGCGTTATACAACTAATAGATATAATATTTTTAACGTTTATATTCAAAATACTAAATAATGTTATCATTTTTTTTAACGCTAATATTTTTAATATTACTAAATAACGTTATCGAAATTAACGTTGAATATTACAAAATTAACGTTAATATTTTTAGTATTTTGAAAATTCAACTAATATTTTAGTATTTTGATGATTAACGTTAATATTTTTAAAATTCAAAATTCAAAAATTCAACTAATTCAAAATTTCAAAATAATTAGCTTTAATTTAACTAAAATCATCAAACAATAATTAATGTTAATATTTTTTTACTAATTAACGTTAATTATTTTGAATTAGTTGAATTTTTGAATATTTTTAAAATTCAACTAATTACATCATCAAAAATATTAACGCTTTTTTAACATATCAACTAATATTAAAAATTATTAACGTTTTTTAATATCAAAAATATTAATAAAATATTAATGTTTTTTAATATAAAAAATATTAAATTTTTTTTTAATATTTTTAATATCAAAAAAATTAAAGTTTTTTTAAAAAATTAAAATATTTTTTATATTAAAAATATTAATTTTTTTAATATTAACCTCATATAAAAAAATTAATATTTTAAAAATATTAACATTTTTAATATAATAAAATATTAAAAAATATTAACGCTTTTTTAATATCAAAAATATTAACATTTTTAATATTTTTTTAATATTAGTTCATATGTTAAAAATGTTAATATTTTGATAACGTTAAAATTAGTATTTCAACACTAGATATGCAGATTATTTTGATACTAATTGATAATGTATTTTGATAACGTTAAAAATCAATTATATATTAACTTTAAAAATTGATAACGTTATTTAGTAATATTCAAAATTAGTATTTTTTAATTAGTATTTGATGTAAATATGTTATGTTTTGAATTTTAGTATTTTGATTAAATGATATAAATATGTTATACAACTTATTTTATTTAATTAGTTGTTTTGATTAGTTAACAAAATAATTTGAATTTTAGTATTTTGATTAAATGATGTAAATATGTTATGCTTTTTTTTATTTTGAATTTTAGTATTTTTTTTTGTTTTGATTAAATGACATATTTACATGTGTCAGGAGCATTTTTGAACCTTCTTCCTTTAAGCCTCCATGTATACGGTCACGTCGGTAAATTTTAACCCCGTTCTTCTTACATTAAGCGGTAGGAGGCACGAGCGACCAAAAAAATATAACGTTAAGTGTATTTTTGGAAGAAAAAAAATGTATAGAGTGCTCGATAAACATCGGGATAAAAGTCAGAAGCATTTTTGAACCTTTTCCCTAAAATGTTTTGACACAACTAAATATGGTTAGATTGTAACGTTCCAACATAAACGTAATTTAAATGTTTAACATACCAAATAAAAACGAAGGTATATCATTAAATCCACAAGGAAAACAAAGAACTCACAAAAAGAACGAAAATAATAATATGAATTAATGAAAACGTAATTGTCACAAGCTCTAATAAACGTATTTATAGTCCTAATTAAATAACTTCTCAATATCAATCAGGAATAGAAAAATAATTAAATCCTAACACAAAGTAAAAATATCAAAATTAAAACCCAAAATATAAATTAAACTACTGAATTTTCCTATTAATAAATAAAATAATATATTAAACCTCCACAAATACTAAAATATATGAAAATATTCATTGTTATTTTCCGTCGTATCAATAACTAAAATGTAACAAGCCATTAGAAGCTTTCATCTTGATTTGATTCGCAAAAAAATTATAATTTTATGGAGTCATACAAAAGAACAGTACTCCGACAAGAGTGGAGAAAGAACACTCTTATAAAGAACACAACCAACTCCAAACCAGGTGAAAACAAGATCCCCTGTAAAGGGAAATTAAAATTTTACATAGGGGGTATATAATTCTGTCTCAAAAAAAGTCTCACAAAACATAAAAGTATACAAAAGAAAGTGTAAAACCAATACAACGCAACTAAAGTATACGGCAGGAATATAGAGAGAATTAAAAAAACAGAGAGAGAGAGAGAGAGAGAAACAACAGAAGAATGGGGAAAAAAATATGATGATTAATTATTAATTAGTTAGGGAGATTGCTGCGAAATGATCCCAATGCCTTGAGTGCGCCCGCTCTCAATATGTACTGGTGATACACCACTGCTGCCAATGCTCCCAAAAATGGTCCTAGCCAGAATATCCACTGCACCCAATATTAATTGCCATTTGTCATTGATGATATATATATATATATATATATATATATATATATATAGGAGAATATACTATAAGTATTTGGTTCTTTGTAGTCTTATCTGAACACCCTTTTTTATGTCAATTGAAAAACTTATTGGAAAATTTGAGATGAAACATAAATATACCAAGCCGCCAACAAACAATAAAATAAACAAAATAGCAAGGATATAAATTCCAAGCCGGAAGAGCTTGTCCCGGTTGGATTTTTTTTTTTTTTTTTTTTTAACGGTAGTAAAGAGCTTGTGGCCATTGGGAATATTTTATATTTTTTAAGTTTACATGAATGTCTTTGAGTCATGACTATTAATGGAGAAATGCTTAAAAAATAAAAAAAAAAACCATGGTAGAGTACAAAATTTGTCTTAGGTCGGGCATTATTTAATATTAAAAATTTATTTTATTTCAATAAACTGACAACATGTTGAGTATGTGGGGTCCTCATATTAAAATAAAAGCAAAATTTACAAGTTGTCTTGAGCTTGGTATATTTATGTTTCATCTCACCTTCCAATAAATTTATCAACGGTACAAAAGGGGTGTTACTTGAGACTCAAGACTACAAAGAAATTCTTTATGGAAGGGTTCCATATATATATATATAGAAAGGATCAGTAGAATTCTTAAATAGTAGAATGCCTTAAATAATAGAATTTTATCAAAAGCGATGTAGTTTTGATAAGGCCGCGATGGTAGTATTTTTGTAAATATGCGGTGGCATGGTATTTACAAAAATGCCATCGCGCCTTATCAAAACTACGCTGCTTTGATAAAGTTCTATTATTTAAGAAGAGATCTACTACTTAAGCAGATCTACTTGATCCGTCTGTATATATATATATATATATATATATATATATATATATATATATATATATATATATATATTAAAGTTGTGATATGTTAAGAAATTAGAAGTGTATTTTTAATTTTAGAAAAGATAATAAAAAAAATGTATCTCAACGGAGGAAGAAGTATATATCGCCCTCACAATATATATTCACCGTTCCAAAATTAGATATTACTAAATTCTTAGAGAAAGAGATCATATGCAGGACCGATCGAAATTAGAAAAGAGGAAGCAAAAGCGATGATGAGAGATATAAACATACTTGATCATCCCAAATGTCGTCATCGTTGTAAATAACAGCAGCACCAAAACTCCTAGCTGGATTGATGCCAGTCCCAGTTATTGGAATGGTGGCCAAGTGCACCAGAAACACTGCAAACCCTATTGGCAATGGAGCCAACACCTGCTCAATATTGAACCATGCATGCAAACATTAATTAATTACATCAAAACCCCATCAAACCTTAAACACAAATTTACAAGCAGATCTATTGATCAAGAAACTTATTTTAAGGGATACAATCCAATGAGGTGAACTTGTACAAATATGATCCATTATATCACACTCGATAGATCACATTGAATCAGAGCATAACGGCCGGCTCTTTAACAGACCTACCAAAAATAACACGTAAATGCATTTTTTTTATAAACTTTGCAATTCGTCCATACCGGAATGTGGGAGTCGCGTGCGTTTCTTTTGGGGTCCGTGGCGGAGAAGACGGTGTAGACAAGGACGAAGGTGCCGATGATCTCAGCGCCCAAGGCGGTGCCCTTGGAGTAACCAGGCGCAATGGAGTTGGTAGCACCACCAAGCGCATTATAGTCATGCTTCATAAATGCCTTTGCAAAGCCTACGCCGCATATGGCTCCCAAACACTGCGCCACCATGTACCCCACCGCTCGGGCCAACGTTACCTTCCTTGCCAAGAATAGTCCGAACGTTACCGCCGGATTAATGTGACCGCCTGTTCGTGCATGCATGGGACCGATCATAGTTTAATTTAATATATTTAAGGGGATAATATATATAATTCATCATTTCCATGCATATATATGTACGTGGATCTAGCTGATATAGTTAACTAGGTGTTTGATTAATCAATTAATGATCAAACTGCAACTTAGGATTTATGAATTATATGTAAAGAACTAGCCTAGTAAGTAGGTAATAATCAATTGAAGGGGAAAATGATGTTATTATGCTAATTACATTAATTTATTACTCCTCTATCCCTCAAAAGAGTCTCATTTATAAATTCTATAGATATTAATAATGTGTTTTTGTTTGATGTTAATTTACCCTATAAATATGCAAATATTGAGGAGTATATATTAAGTTAGTTGTGTTGTAAAGAAGCAAGAGGAGAGAGGGATATTGCTCTTTTCTCTCTATTCTATATATCTAGATAAAAACTCTAGCCTACATCTTAGATATGGGGAATGATATCCTTATTTTGGAGATCAGACCTTCCTAAGATCTCTCTTCTTGTGATTAAATAATTTTTCCATTCTTGTGGAGTTTATTTTTTTATTTGTGAGATTTGTTTTCTCCATAATTTGATTAATTTCTTTCTCTTTTATGAAAAAAATTTCATTATCATCTCTTGCGAGTCTTTGCTTAATTTCTACAGTTGGGAGATTTATTTTTTCGTTCGTAAGAACGTTGAAAATATATTGTTCATATTTGGGGTGTGGCGTTATCATGACAGTCGGTTCTTCCACTATTCGTTTGAATAATTGTTCAAATATGCATATTATGTTATTACTTTTTGAAATATTACGGTTTTTTAGGAGAATATCTGGTGTCCACAAGTTGTTGTTACGATTTACCCTTTTCCTGATTATTTGTTATTCTGTTTGATAGAATTACCTTTTTAATTCCGTGTTATAATCTTTTTCGTTATTTGTAACAGTTTACCGTTTCAATATATTTCAGTCGATTAAACTGTTTGATAAAAAAAAAATTGTGTTGTAGTAATGTTATTCTAATTAATGAAGTTAGAATCACAAACTTAAAAATATTATTTTTCTATTACTATCATTAGAAAGATGAGTCTTTCTGTGAAACTATTTTGTAGAATTAAATGATGAATAGATGTATAAATCTTGGGTTGGGGTAAGAATTTTTAATTTAAGGGGATAACATTATGGATTGCTTGCAACAGTCAACGGAGAACATAATTTTTTATTATATTTTTCCCTTAATATTAATTAAACCTTAAAGAGTAAAATTTATTACCACAAAAAGATATTTTAAAAAATGTGTAATTGTATCAAATTAAAGCAAATATTTGAAGGTAAAAAAATATTAATTAGAAAAACGTTGGTAGGATTAATCTCATTTGTAGATGGATTAGTACGTAGTTTAAGACTTTTAAACTGATGCATCTCTTTTCAGATGATACTAGCTAGGTTTGAGGGAAATGCATGCATGTGGTGGAGGCTAGGTGGTACGTACCAGAGATGCCGGCGGTGCAGTAAACAAGGACAAAGATCATGCCGCCGACGGCCCAAGAAATGCCGAGAAGGCCAACGCCATCGCAGGGATCAGCTTGCTTCTTGTGGCCAATGATGGTGGCCGCGAGGATATAGAGGAAGAGAAGGGTGGCCACAAACTCCGCTATGACAGCTCTGTAAAATGACCATTTCTTCAGCTCCTCCGTCTCAAACACCGCCGCTGGTGGTGGCTCCACGTAATCCTTTTCCGGCATGGATCTTAATTTATTGATTCTTCCTCTTGATCAATATATATATCACTTGCAAAGGATATAGCTAGTAACTTGTATGTTTGTATGTATTTGGGAAATCGAACAGAAAAGAAATGTTGTGTATATATATAGTCTGAAAAGATAAAATAGTAGTCAGAAATTTGTATTAACGAGGAAAAAGAATAAAGTCAGTATTTTTTTTTTCCCTTGGAATCTTGGTCCGGAAAAGTTTTATCTGCACTTTGGTCTAGTTTTTTAACAAATAGTTTGTCCACCTTGCATCCACACAACTCACTCTCTCTCTCTTATTTCTCTTATTTATATATATATATATATATATATATATTAATAATTGGTATCATGTATTTGTTATAAATTAAAAATCATGTAAAACGTTAAACTTGGTAAGAATATTTTAAGTCCTAAACGGAACAAATCGAGCCTGTAAATCAAAAAGAGCAGCCCAAGACTTGGGATATATATATGCTTTTATTATTTAATTATTTGTAGCAAATAAGACACCAAATTGGACCAACCAAATAAAATGACAGTATGTATATATTCTTAGTTGTTAGCATGCATGGAAAATGAAATTTGGGCCTTTAAAATTTAAATTAAGGAATGTCTAGCTAGACTTACAACAGTGAATCTAAATGTATGCATGTTCAACGATTTACATCAATTTAACCATCATCTCATGTATCAGATGCATATCTTTCTATATTGTCTGCTATATGGAGTACTACTTTCTTGATAATTTCATGTTCTATGTAGACTACTTTTGGCTTTTGCGTTTAAATAAATCTGGACAGAAAAGGAGTTAGCAATCAGTTGAAGAGATTGAGGGTCGATGAGTTTTATTATATATTGCGAATTTTTTTATGTAAAAAGGCTATCTGATCGTATAAATATAGTAGTTTCAGATCCGAGCTTCGATGAGTTTTACTATATATTGCAAAATTTTCATGTAAAAGTCTATATGATCGCATAGATTTAGTAGTTTCAGATCTTTTGAGCCACTTCATCCACCTCTTTAATTAGATTAGATTAGCATCCCCTCCATTATACTCTTTTCGTCCCTTAATATATTAAGTTGTTTGAGAATTTCAAGTAAGCATTAATTGTTTAATTTCTGTTGGTCCAAATATAAATTAGAGTTCGCATGACCTAATTGATTTAAATGCGCAATTAGGGTTCCACGACCTCATTAAATGCGCAAATTAGGGTTTGCATAACCTAATAAAATAAAGACGGAAAAGTCAGAAATAAATGGGCTAGACCTGGGAAAAGCCTCCACGTGTCCGAGGCGAGAAGACTCGTGGAAGCGACTCGTTTTGGGAATTGATTGAGAGGATTGGGTGGTGGCTGAAGGGCGAGAGCGCAATATGGGCATTACTCTAATGACTAAAGGTATTTCGAAATTTACACGAAGGCATGTGCTTTCGCACATGACTACTTTCCGAAAATCCTATAAATACCCTTCCATTTCATTTGGAAGGGACTTTCTCTTCGAGACTCAAGACTCGAGACTCTCGGAAGATAAAGAGACCCTTTTTGGTGACTTAAAGGCTGGAGATTCCACTAAAAAGCACCAAAGGGTTTGGACATTCTCTAAACTCAAAGGACACTCAAGAAGGCTCTTGGAATCCCAATAACCCTAAACACGGTTCCGGATTCTAGGGGTTACGCCACGCGTCATTGAAGTAATAGCCACCTGTCGTTCTCCCCTTTGATCAACCAATCAATTCCGTGCTTTCTTTGTGGATTTCTCTCCTCACCAACACGAAACCCTAACCCTAAAGAAGGTCACGATTTCCTTGCCCACATTTATTTGGCGACTCTGCTGGGGAGGTATAGAATTCGTGAAGGGTATGCCCACAACTCGAAGTGGGAGAACTACAGGAAGAGTTGCTTCACCAACAAACAGCATTACCTCACCAGATCCAGTTCCAAGGCAAGCCACTCAAGCTTTCCAAAGCGCAAACTTGGATTTTGACCAACCACTTATTGAAGACGCTTCAGAAGGAAGTTCAACATCACCACATATGGCCAATCAACAACACCTGGCCAGCGAGGGAAGGCAAAGCGAGGATGCGGTGGAGAGACGAATCTTTGTCTGTAACTGGAAATGCTTAAGGCATTGAAGGAAGCACGAGAAGGAAAGGAATGATGATGGCCATGATCTTTGGAAATGCAAAGGAAGCAAGAGGAGATGGGAATTTCCGCCAAGCGATTGATCTGATTCCCACTTTCAAGGCCATGTTCCCAAGAAGTTCGCATGGGGAACAAGCGGTGTGGAAGACAACAATAATGGTAACAACGACAAAGAGAAACGAGTTGTACCTCCATTAGCGGAAAGTCAATCGGTTCCAATAATCAACTTGGAAGCCCGAGCAGTGGTGGCGTGCCTGACCTAGGATGGAAGCAAGCCAACCTCAAGCAAATATCATCTCATTCTTATTCCATCATTTTCACAGGTGCAAATGCCAATCATTCCAAGCAATGTCCAGCGAATGAGCCAACAATTTCCACCAGTGCCAGCTGTTCATGATACAAGTATTCATCAACCAATTTCTCTACCATACACACCGCCGATGCAACAATATATCACAACACCCCAGAGAGTTCATGCTTCAAGCCCGTATGTGACGAAGGATGATATGATTGACGTGATCAATCAGCTTCGCAGACAGACATCTCGACCCTCGGAGTTGGACTTTACTCCTCCTTACCCTGCACACATTCGGAGGCAACCTTACCCAACAGGGTATATTGAGCACCCATGATTTCCAAAATACAACGGAGAGAAAGGAAATGCTAGGGAACATATCGCGAGTTTGTAGAGTCGATGTCTCCGTGGCTCGGATATGACGAAGTGAACAATCACAACTTGTTGATCGGGGAATTCAACAAGACTTTGTGCCGGATAGTGCCTTTAGTTGGTACTACAATTTGGAAAAGAATTGATCCATGATTGGGATGACTTAAAATTACAATTTTTCAAGAAATTTTTCTATGTGCAGAAATAGGTAACCATTGTGGAGCTTATGCGGTTCAAGCAGAAACCGAATGAGGAGTTGTCAGATTATGTTGTGAGTTCGAGCTCGAAGCACAGAAGTGTGCAGAACCGATTAAAGAAAAGAACTTAGTCGGACATTTGCAACAATGGTGCCTTGGATTCTTTCAAGCCCCACCTCATCACCAAGGCTTGTGATTCCTTCGCGACCCTCTCATCTTTTGCACAGGACTTGGGAGGAATCGTGACATTGGCCACTAACCATGCGACGGTTACATGGAAGGGCAAGAAAGCGACAAGCGTGGCTCTGGTGACTCTCGATCAAAACCACTGAGGGGCAAGAGGGAGAAACACGAGAAAAATTTTGGCCAAGCAGGAAAGCACAGAGACAAATATGCAAGAAAGCCGGTCCGGAGGCTATCACACGTATAGTGAGAAAGCATTGAGGGGTTTGTATGAACAATGGGTTGAACATGGAGTAGTGAAAACCCCAAGGCCTAGATTTGCGATGTGGAAGAAATAAAAGAAGACCAGTTACATGTATTCCACCAATACGCTGGACACTCAACGATGGATTGTTATAGCTGCGAAGGATATTCCAAGAGAAGGTCGGCAAATGGGGAGATTGAACTTGGAAAGGAAAGTAGTGTTCATGACAAGGCCATTGCCCAAACCACAAAGGGAAGGAAGCGGTACAACCTTTGTTATTCACAAAGCCTGCCCGAAGTGGAGATGATGATGGAAGAAAAGGAGGAGTGTGATCCGAACTGCGGTGATGGCATTGATGAAGCGGAGCCAAGTTCGTAAATTTTTTGATCGATAGGATTTGGCGAGGAAGCAAGGATTGAGGCAACTGTGGAAATTATCAAAGTGGCGAGGCTTGAGGAGACTTGTATGGCCATGAGTAAAGGATTTGTGAAGACGATGGAGGAAGAAGAAAATAAGATATCTTTCTTTAAAAGCGATAGAGATAAGATACCGCACAACAATGCGCTATATATGTGTGATGATAATCAATGGCATCGAAGTGCGGAGGGCATTCATTGATAATGGAGCATCAGTAAATATCATGCCCCTACACCGTGTTCAAACGGTTAGAGCTGCCGGAGAAGAAGATTATGAAGGAACAAACGAACATTACGGATTCGCCAACCAAAAGCACAAGAACCACAGGACACATTAAGGTGGACATGCAAGTTGGGAAGATTGAGAGGGCTGTAATGTTCCATGTTCTTAGAGGTGGATGCATCATATCATGTCTTTGCTAGGAAGGGCTTGACAAAATTACTACTGGGGTAGTACCCTCGGTCTTTCATCGATCGCCTTAAAGCTATTTGGAAAGGGTGAGAAGTAAAGGTACCAAAGACTCGGAATCCTTTTGGACCGGAGGAGGCACACATCACTGAAGCAACTTTCTTTGATGATGTCATTTGAAGAGGAGAGAACCAGATTACAAGGCCTAATTCTCTAAGACTAGTAAGTTGGGAGGAAGTGCGGGAAGATAAGTTCGTACTGCAGAAAAAGAGAAGAAGACCGAAACACGGAGAATGTTCCAAAAATAAGAAGCCCATGGTAGTAGACTTAGAGAAAGAAGGAAGAGAAGAAAAGAAAAGGCCAGCAGACCCTGAAGATGCCAGAAATATAATAAATGCTAAGCGGATGGCACGATCTGAGGATGGCCAGAAGACAAAATGGGAGAGGGTTGTTAAACTCGACGGAAAGGTGGTGTTTCGATTGTGACGATGCAAGGGGGAAGAACCCTTGGAAGCGTGTGAACCAACTACTCGGGGAGGTGTCCCCACTCCAAAGAATAATAAAGAAGAAGAAGTTGTACAATGACGAAGATGAACCCGAACTCAGAATGTTTCGAGGATAGGCCAAAACCTCAACAAAATGAATTAGAGGAAGTTAATTTGGCAACAGAGGAAGGAACTCCAAGACCAACTTATGTCAACAAGGAGCTGGATGTTAAACAGAAGGAGGAGCTTGTACAATTATTGCGAGAATATAGGGATGTCTTTGCTTGGAATTACGACGAGATGCCCGGAATCGACAAGGATCTTGTGGAGCACAATCTAAACATAAGTCCGGGAATGAAACCAGTAAAGCAAGCACCTCGCAACTATGCACCCAAAGTATAAACTCAAATAAAGGAAGAGATCAAGAAGTTGCTGGAAGTAGGGTTCATCAAGCCAATTCAACATCCAATATGGCTATCCAGATTGTCTAGGTAAAAAAAGTCAAATGGAATGACTACTGAATATGTGTGGATTTCAGAGATTTGAACAAGGCATGTCATTCGGGTTGAAGAATGCGGGGGCAACTTATCAAAGGGCAATGCACGCCATATTTCATGACATGATTCATGATATAGTGGAGGACTATGTAGATGACATAGTAGTGAAATCCAAGAAGGCGATAACTCATGTGGAGGACCTGAGGAAAGTGTTCGAACGGTGCCGAAGGTATAAGTTGAGGATGAATTCGAAGAAGTGCGCCTTTGGGATGACGGCTGGAAAGTTCTTGGGCTTCTTGGTGCACAATAGAGGCTTAGAGGTGGACCCAAGCAAGGCCAAAGCAATCACAGAGATGCCCCCACCAAAAACACAGAAACAATTAAAGAGCTTTCTAGGGAAAGTTTCATACATGAGAAGATTCATGCCAGCATTAGCTGAAGTCACAGAACCTTTTGGCAAATTGCTAAAAGGAAAGGCACAATGGGACTGGGGGCAAGACCAACAACAGGCGTTTGAGAAAGTGAAAAGAATTTTGGCTTCAAAGACAAACAATGGTAGTGCCACAAAGAGGAATCTTAATTTGCGGTTGTACATCACATCTACCAAGAAGTCCATGGGTGGATTGATCACACGGGAGGTGGATGGAGAAGAAACCCGTATATTACATTATCCGGATAATCCGAGGATCGGAAACCAGGTATTCACAGGTGGAGAGGCATTTCCTAGCATTGGTATTCATTGCGCAAAAAATGCGGCATTATTTTTAAAGACATACGAAGTAAAGCTTGCAATAAAAAGCGATCCAATCAAATACCTATTAACTAAGCCAAAGACATTAGTAGGAAGACGCCGGATGGATGATGATTCTTTCAGAGTACGATATCAAGTGTGTAATAATCAAGGCGATCCGATGTCAAGCCTTGGCGCACTGGCCGCTCAATTTCCAAACGGAGAATATGAACCCCTTACGAAGATCTTAGGGTGAAGAAGTAGAATCAATCGAGTCGATGAATGAGAGCTAGAATGGTGGAGTTTGGCTTTTGATAGATCATCGAATGGAAGGTAAAGGTGGGAGCGAGAAGTGGTGTTGACCACTAAAGAAGGAAATGAAGTGGCCTTGTCATACAAATTGGATTTCCCTTGCACAAACAATGAAAGCGAGAATCTGAGGCGTTCATACTAGGGTTGTTGGCGGCTCAAGAATTAGGAGCCAAACATCTTAAAGTAAAAGGAGATTCAAACCTCATAGTGCAACAAATAAGAGGCCAACTCGGAGTGAAGGAACCTATCTTGGCGCCATATCGAATCTAGTGTAGCACAAAAGGTGATGGAGGCTTTCAAGAAGGTGGTGATTGAATATGTCTTTAAGAGACAGAATAAACAACTTTGATGCACTTAATGAGTAGTGTCTCGAGTCTATGTCAAGGTGAGGATTTGGATGTAAAGGTAATGAAGAGAACCCTCCCAACCACGGTGCTAAATTTGTTCCCCAAAGATATGATAGATGATTGGCGTCGACATCTCCCATCAATTACAAACAAAGGAGGAACAATACCTCTTTGTGAAATTCTGAAATCTACAACATCATCAAAGGTGTCTTGTATCACAAAGAAGCGAGGCGGTGTGTTGACACGATGCTTAGGGGAGGCAGGAAGCGAGATAGAGAGTATTACAGCAGTGCATGACGAGAAGCGCGGATTAAGCGAACATAAAGCTTATGTCCGCACTGCGGCGTCGAGGTATTATTGGCACGAAATGAAGAAGGAAGCGGATGCCCTACAACGCTTGATGTGTTTCATGCCAAGAATACCACAGGGGGGAGGATGAATGCGCCTTCATTGAAGACATAGTGGATTGGCGAATCCCTTATGTGGAGTTCTTACAAAGCGGGACTCTTCCGGGTAGAAAAGAAGGACGCAATTATAATCAAGAGGAAGTCCCAACGTTTCTTCTTTGCGAGCGAAGAATTGTTTAGAAGGGGATTCAATGGCAAGCCCCTACGATTATGCGGAACTAGGTGAAGCCAAAGATTTGGTTTACCAAATGCACAAGGATGAACACCAAGGGGGAGCCACGCCAGACAAACAACTTATCGATCATGGTTACTCTCGGCAAAGATGGAAGGAGATTGTCAGAATTTGTTAAAAAGTGCCACATTTGTCAAATACATGGAAACTTGATCCATGCTCCCACCAGTGGATTTGCGAACCTTGGCAACACCATGGCCCTTTCATACATGGGGAATGGATCTTATAGGTCCTGTTTCACCCTAATTCCAAGGGTAACATATGGATTTTAAGCGCCACCGAGATGTACACAAAGTGGGTGGGAGCAATACCATGAAGAAGGCCACGGAGGAAGGTGGCCAATTTTATCAAGGAGCACATCATTTGCCGCTTTCGGGATCCCGAAGATAATTTTGTCGGATAATGGAACCCCTTCATCAATAGGGACGTCAAAAAATCGATGGAAAGATACAGGTGAAACATTACAAATCATCGCCCTACTTACCCGAAAGGCAACGGACAAAGAGAGGCTACAAACAAAACCTTGATAAAAATTTTATCAAAAACCTGAGCGATCATCCAGAAGACATGTGGGCGAACAATTACCAATAGCGTTATGGGCATATCGAACTTCAAAAAGGAAGCCTCTGGTGAGACCCCATATCTTTGGTTTATGGTGAAGAAGTGCTGTTTTGCCATTGAAATAGAAATACCTTGACTCGAATAAGACTTCAAAGCTTGGTCGAGGAAGAAAACCCACCCAATGACCACGGAGGCCTTAGTTGAATTTCGAGATAAAGGCTAAAGAAAAGCTTGAAGCAGTACCATGAAAGACTGCGACGACAATACAATACCATGATGAAGTACCACGACGAATTCGGTGGGGGACACAGTACTCAAAGCAGCAACTCAAGTCATGAGGGGGACCCCAACCACTAAATTTTACCCCAAATGGGAAGGCCCGTATAGGGTACGAGAGATCTCCGAAATCGGGTATTGCAAGATATCTCGTGTGGGATCAGATGTTGTCTCAGGCCCATTGAACTTAAAGTGGGTAAAGAAATATTACACATGAGAAGAGCATCCCAAAAAGTTATACTTTCAACTTCAAAAGTAATCCTGACTAAGTACAGCCCTTGGAAGTTACACTTTCAAACTTCAAAAGTGATCGAGGAACCTGATTAACAGCTCTCGACAGTTACACTTTCAACTTCAAAAGTGACTGAGGCACCTGAGTATAAGCCATCAACCCCGAAAGTTACACTTTATCTTTAAAAGTGGCAAACGTTATGCTTTATTCGACAAAAGCAAGAAAGTTACACTTTACCTCTAAAAGTAGCAATAGTTATGCTTTCTTCGACAAAAGCAAGATTTACTAATGAAACGTTATGCTTTTCGTTAAAAGCAATTTTATTATCAATAAATTTACAAACTTTCACTTATACTTGAATGTTATTTTTAAATTTCTTTAAAAAAAAAAGGAGTATAAAGACAAGTTTTGGTTTGTGAAAACTATATATACATATTTTTGATAAAATTCATATTTACTTGTGGTTGTCTTGTAATATTAATTTGAATAACTTGAGATTCAATGATAAATATTGAATTTTAAGGAAGCATTCAAATTAAAAGCAATCAACAAGGTTGAAGAAACTACATTTTGATAAATGAAACATGTGTAAATGAGTTTCTGAAACAGGAAATCGAAAAAAAAAACTACTACAATAAGTTATGATCTAAAGGCCAAGACATATCAAAATGAAGTGGAGGCACAACTAAAGCTTCTAAATCAGCAACGGCAGCATCTCGAATCTTAAGATTTGCGACTTTCGGTTCCCCCTAACTTGTTGGGTAGTTGACTCTAAGTCCGTCATTGGCGCTTCTACCTCCAAGTCGGACCTCTAAATCTTGAGAGGTGAATCTTCAATTTATTGGCGGCCATCAAGCTCGTAAAGGCTGACTTGAAAAGGATTCATCTTCACACTTACGTCACAATGAACCTCTCGAACGTAATGAAACAATATCAAATTTTGACTTGAGAAGAGTCAATCTATCACGAAAGCGGAGACATGTCAACACCTATGGTCGTAAGGTCGTCTACTTTATCATTAAACTTCTTCAAGTCCTCGACTCGCATGAAGAATATAAAGAAAGAGTGTGCAATCTACAAATAAGGCTGCTTGGTGATCTAGGAAGAAGGTTTGGGTGGAAGTCTCCTTAATAATTAACTTAGGTCAAGTGTCTCATGGGAACCAAAGCTAGGAGAGACGCTCCGGACTTTTCCCAACTAGAAGATGATATCTGGAAACCCCTCAAGAAATAAGATCCCCAATTGGATTGAAGGAAGCTCGCAAAGCATTTACTTGAAGCCACCATTGAATTTGTCGAGTCGAGGGTGGAGGAGCGAGGAGAAAGATGTTTGTATGGTGAGGATTCTTGAAACCTCATTACCACTTTGGAGGATAACCAAGGTCACTATATGGCGAGTGGGAAACATCCGGATGGAGAGCATCAAATAAGCGAAAGTGCCTCAGCAGAAAAAGGCAAGTCTTTCATCTTCCGCTCGAAAAAACAAAATGTCAAAACACAATATATTAAAAACAAAGAAAGAAAGGAAATTCAAGACAAATCACATGTTGATTAAAGAAGGATACGCATGATATAGTCAATGGAAAAGGAGTGGGAGATGCCACGAGAAAGGGAATGTTATTCAACCCACCCAGAATGTTATCAACACTGCCCTCCCGAGCAATCACAAACTCGGTAAAATCCTTCTGGGGAGGATGCACATCACCAATAATTTCATAAGGATTCCCCCTCGGGGAAGTAAGAGCCTCATCAACATCTTCACACTCATCATGAGGAGCAGTCACAGGAGGGTGTGAAGAAATAGCTGTATCACCCAAAGCAGGACTCGAACTCACATCGGATAAGGTATCCTTAGCATCCAAGCTAACACAATCACCACGAGGAGTAGACGACTCAATATCAACAAGTACAGGTTGGGAAGGCTCACGACTAGTGGAAACCACGCATGACACCTTTCATTGGCGATCTTCACAAATAAGCCCAAGAGGAACGTCATCATCATCATCATCTTCATCCGACCACGGTAACTAAAAAAAAAACCCAATCAATTACTTAACGATGTGTGAAAATAGTAATACAAGGGATGAAAGAAAAATGAGCATAGTACAAAAAAAATAATTTATTATTACCAAATTTCTACGGCGTTTCTTGGTTGGATCCTCAGCTGCCGGCATATTAGAATCAACACTATCAAGAGGGCGTTTTACCAATGGCTTTATGATAAGCCTAATAGGAGGAAAGGCAATTTGTTGGAACCACGATAGAAGCAATAGGAGGAGCTACTTCAAAATCAGTAGTAATAGCCGCTCTCGTTTTAGAACGAGTAACTCTCATTACCTCGGCATCAAAGGATCCCTGGGGAGGAGCTGGAGGAGACACCCGAAATTGAGCCCGTGGTGGAAGACTCGTGAAAGTAGTGGGAGCTTGTAACGCCCCCAAAATAGGTCCATTCCACCCAACCCATTCTGAGTCGCCAAATACATGGTACAGAAATAACTACAACTTCAATAATACAAATGTCGTGTGAAATACGACAATACATATACTGTGAGTTTGGATACAAATATATACCAAATGTGACACATGTCCCAACCGTGGACAACACCTCACAGTGACACCTTACATAAAGGTATAGTCAAAGACTGTTTTAGAAACTAAAATCTTTGGGAAGTGCTTTCGAGAAACCTTCAGTATATGGGAGGCCGTGCGTCAGGTTATGATAGATATCATATGTCCGGAGAGAATTATCCTTGGTTGACCTAATAGACCCCAAAGAAAAACAAGAAGATTACTATCATATTATTCCCAATGGTAAGTCTTCTCTTGACATATCATTATCTCCACTATCTCTAATTGAGAATTATACTTCAAACAAACACCAAGATTATATGGGTAGTGCTTTCAGTATATATACTTCAAAGAAGTGGGACGAGAACATCCACTGTCTTATGATGATACGAGGTTGTATGTCATTAGACATCTTGTATGATAGTGACAAAACACCCTTCCAACGTTGGGTTTGCCTCACCCTCAACGGTTATAGACCACCGATTCTATTCCCCTGTTATCCCCACTCGACCCAATTTACACTTTTATTACACGAAAGGAATTGTGAAGCAAAAGGGTGAAAGCACAACTAGCTTCGATAAAGAATATTATGACTAAAGATAAATAAATTATCAATAGTCTTCATCGAAATAAATCGTAGATTTAGAACATATGGTAGATGATAAAACTTTTCAACCATAGTTGCAGTGGAATGAGCAATCCATTAGAAGAGTCAAATAGACTATAAAGTCTATTATCTCTTCATGTTAAAATCCACCAACAATGTTTTATTCCGTAACATCAATCAACAATTCACATCCCCACAATCATATGAATAACTCATAATTGTAATTGTTGTTCTAAATTCCTTTTCTCATCCAGACAAAGATAATTTTCATCACTGAAACATCAAAGATCATGGTTATACCAAATCACGATTCATGTTCATAATCAAACTAATAAATTCATCTTTGCACTACGGCCAAAGATATTCATCAACAGATTCATCTGCACTACTGAGTGCCAAAGATATTCATCAATGAGTTCATCTTTGCACTACATGCCAAAGATATTCAACAACAAGTCATCTTTGCATTCTGGTGCCAAATATATTAATATCTCAAAGAAATATATAATCATTTGAATTTATATAAACAATAATTATAACCATGTTGATTAATTCACCTTTGCACTTAAGCTAAAGATATTGATTATAAATTCAATGGTCATGATCATACCGATCACAATTCAACTTTTCACTTCTTGGCGAAGAGAAGAGAACCCTACCATGATCATACCAATAATCTATCCATCTTTTACTCTCAGGTGAAAGAGAATTTCAACATCGGGGTTATAAAATGTTATATATGATAATAAAATCAATATAATCAATATATAGTTTTAATCTCGAGTAATATTCATAAATCAACTATAATTTGGTTAGAAAAATAAACCAATTTTTGTCGTGAATAGTACCCGTGAATAGTAACTCATGAATAATAAGCGTGAATAGTAACCCAGAGCATGAAAAAGGTAAAAATTCCACAATAAAATCCATACCAATATTTACGTATAATGATATTGAAAGAATAATATTTCTTAAGCTTATAAACAATTTATTTTAATTGTTTACACTTTACTAAATAATGCATTTAATCATTCTAAAATGCCAAACTCATAAGATTTCATCACCAATAACCAAAACCCTCATCAAAAATCTGATATACCTATATATAGGATTCTCAAGCCATAAAATCTTATTTTCCAATTTTTCTTACTTCACACGACATATTTAATTCATTTACTCATAACTAGTCCATTTTCATGAAAAATACCAAATCAGTTCCAAAAATATATTTTTTCCGAGATTTAGCAGAATATAGTCTCATATTGAACATATATTTTTTCTCGAAATTTTAAAAGTCATTTACTATTTTTCACATGGCCAAAACCACCGAATATTTAAACATTTATCATAAATTGTACTTTTATCCAAAAATTCGAAATTTACAGAGTATACTTATATAATATAGATGTACTCCCAATAAAAATTTTATCAATTTTGGAGTTAACCACAAGGAGTTATAAGCGGTTACTTTTAAAATAGTCTTTTCCCATAAAATCCATAACTCCTAATCTATACATCCAAAAATCACCATTTTTGGACACAATCAATAAAACTCATCAAAGTATCATTTCAAATTTTTTCCGTAAATTTTGAAGGTCCGAAAAGTTACTGAAACATGAAAAACATAACAACCCTTAAAATCTCTTTACCAAAAAAAGAAAGATTATTTTCGACTAGAATAATATTTGAACGAACTTTACAGTATAGCAACACTCAAGATACAAGAATACACTTGATAATAGAGAGAGAAATAGAGAAAACTTGAGTTTCGGTGTGATTTTCAATTCTAACTTGAAAGCTTCTATTTATAGGAAAATCTTTAGAACGCCTTAAAGCGAAGGAGACTAAAATAATAAAATATTATTTTTCTTTTCTACACACCAACCATCCAAGACCAGCCATCCAAGCATGCCAATTCTAAAAAAATATAGCAGCCCCACATGTTATTAACACCAACCAAAGTGGGTCCCACCATATAATTTAATAAAATCATTTTATTTTTCAAACGTCAATAATTCATAGAATATAGGCCGTTTATCGGAAAAATTCGAAACTCATGACTTTCCATGGAAAATTCCATTCTCTACAACTTTACAAAAGAAAATTTTCCAAATTCCAAGCAGAAATTGATGAAATCAAAGACAAACGAAAGCGATTTTACGATACTATAATCAATTACGGTCAAGAATTGTGTCCACCGACACCCAAAACATATGTTAAATATTTAATGCCACAAAATACTCTTCCTCCTCATATACTCATATATCCTACATTCATTGTAAAAATATTACAGTTAATATATTATTAAAATAATATATTTAAATGAATTATTTTATCGAGAAAAGATAAAATATTAATTTTCAATAGTTGTCACATTAAAATTTTCTCCATCTATATCCACAATAAATATTTTCTTTATCATAATAATTAATAATTAATTATTCACAAATAATATTACTGAGACCCACAAGATCTTGTAACTAAGTAGTTCGAGGATAGAGAGGGCTTTCAATAAGGATTTATCCTTACTTGCGTATAATTAGGTGACTCAAACCTCTCCTTAGGCGTAACTTTCTAGACATTGCCAATAATGTTATCGATAATATTATTCAAATAATTTGAATTATTGATATGATAATAGAAAATATTGTGCGATGACAATTATTGAAACAATAATAATATATAATATCAACGCAAAGAATTATTGAATCAATAAAATAAAATATTGAGCGATAATTATCGTAATAACAATCGAGTAGTGCCTTCTTACGTAAGAATCAATAATTCAAAAATCATGTAATCTGAGTGTATTTCTTTTCGCAACAACGGCGTATTACTTTATTTTACCAATAGGGTATTCCAACAAGGTTAATTCATGAAGCGATTACTGCCGTTATTTATAAAAACTTAATTTTATCGTTTTCTTCATCAAGAGTTATTACATTATGGGGCCCCTGAATGATCATACTGCAGTTATACGGATATTCGACAAAAAGAATATTCCACGACCAAACGAATATTCTCCAAACAACAATGAATATTTATATAGCCAACTTGTGTGTTTTGTAAAATTTGCATATTTCACCCATAACTTTAAACTTTTATCAATTTTAACATTTACTGAATAATAATTATAAGAAATATTGAATAATTTTATTTCATAAAATTCGGGGTCTACAGAGCTTGTACATGAAAAGTATTCGGATCACCTCGAGGAGGAATGTCATTAAATGAGGAAGAGAAGACTTAGGCATCAAGACCTCGTCTTTCAACCAATCATTCTTGGTGGCCAAAGTGTTGGACGGATATTAGTCTTAGGAAGCATAGCGATCGGCACCATTGGAGACGTTTTGGAATAGAAAGCGGCAATGAACAAATCAAGGTATCATCCTCCCATCTTTTAAGATTGATTGTCCGATAATTACGTTATTTAGTAGTATATCGTCAAGCTCCGGAATTATACGGTATTACAAAAGGAAGGATCTATGAGGATCACTTTGTAGCCTCGAAATGCCCGTGTAAAAGAGGGGAGTATGCAGACGAAATTGAGAAGAAGCGGACATCATAACTTCTCGGCGGTGTGACGAAAAGGCGTTCTGGTCATATCCGAATTGTCTTTATGACGGTGAGGAGAATACAATCTGATGATGCCAAAACTATTATTCTCGAGGAAGTAAGGAAGCTCTGTAAACCGAAGAAAGACAAACCAAGATAGTGTAGAACCACTCAAGCTGGTTCTGTTGAGGCTTGAGTATGTACGAAATTGGCGCTTGTAAAAGTGAGGTAGATGGTCAGTAACCCTACGAAACAATGGTATAGGGGCAGGCGTTGAACAAAGTATAATCATCAAGAAAAGGCCGCAGATCCGCACTATCGAGTCTAAGTCGGTGATCAATCCAACGTGCCATGCGAGGAATTACGTTGGGTGATGAAAAAATAGGAGACTTCTTCTTCTGCTTAGAGGAATAGCCCGAAAAGCGTTCAAAAAGAAAAATCTGAAGAAAGGAGCATGGAATGAAACAATTGACATCATACCTGAAGGAATAAAAAATCAAATAAGAAAAAGGTTAAAGGAAAATAAGTGCGGTTGGGAAGACAAATAATATATATATATAGGAAAGTGATTACCTCCCAACAGATTCTTTCATGGCAAGGATTGTTTCGTCTAGGCGACGATATAAGGACCCTAAGAAGAGAGAAGCAAGGGGAATCTCTGAACCTCGGGATAATAACGTTGCGAAATTTGAACACAGGCTGGCGGAAGGACCGCTTCATGGGAGATCCAGGGAAGATGAAGCGGGACAGCCACATAGCCAGATAAGCTACCAGAGGAAAAGGACAAGTCTCTCCACGGAAGGCAAGAACAGATTTGTCATGAATAGAGCTGTCCCATTGGTTGGTCTTGTAGTCACGGAAGAAGTAGCGTACCCAGGATAACCAAGAATTTTTCTGCCGACTGGAAGTCTCGAAGTCTGGAAGGAGTGTATCGCCCTTGAAGCGGGAGATGAAGCGGGAAGATTGCTTGAAGGCTTCCATCAAGTAGGCAACACATTCGTTATCTCTAGTGGACATGTTAGAAGGGCCGCAGGAGTTCGAAGCAACAACGGGAAGGCTACAAGATGAAATTTAAAATAAATATATATTTTAGGAAAAATGAGAATGAATGAAAGGAATAAAAGAAGATAACTTATCGATAAAGGGCATAGACATCCTCAGAGAGTGGGGTGAATTCCCCAGCAGCGGTGATGAATGTGCAAGTAGAGGAACACCATCGTGAGATCAACACAGTAAGAGCGTTATGGTCATGGTGGATGCGTAGGTCTCTACACAGTTGAACACAACGAAAGATGCTTGCGTTTTTTAGTATTTCCACGTATTCAGCATTTCTAAGGATTTCTTCGGTCCAATCCTGCCATCCTTGAAGGCGACTAGATGAATCAGATAGGAAGTGAAAAGGACTGAAAGGGTATTCTTTCTTCTCTATGCATAGGCGGGGAATGCAATTAGCACGAGGGAAGTCATCCCAACCTCTAAAAGCTGGGGCATACAGAAATAGGCCTTCTTTCTCTGGTGAAGAAAAAGTTGTACGGTCATAGTCCTTAACTCTATCCCAGAAGGTATCAGAAGGACCGAAGAAGGGAGCCCTTCCCCAATCAGTGATGAAGGGGGACTCCCGAGTGGTGGTTTTGTTCTGCAGACATTGGTGAAAAGGCCTTCTTCTGCGAGAAAGTTCATCATAAGAATTCTATATAAAAAAAAATGCAATGTAAGAAGGTCAAAGGGAAAAGAAATGTTCACCATGACAAAGAAGAAGGTTTGATATGTAACCACAAAGACACCTGAAAAGAAGAAAGAAAAAAATGTCAAAAGGAGTACAGACATTGATTTCTCCCGTGGTTTGACCCCCAGGTTCAAACCCCCACAGGGTTCGGCCCCCTAGTATTCGATCCTCTAAGGTTGACCTAATTGGAGTAATTTTTTGTTGATATCTGAGAGAATTTTTCTTGCTTTGGATTTTCATCAAAAAAAATAAAAAATAAAAAATGGCGACAATGATGGGAGACTTGATAATATGTTCTTGCCTTGGATTATACTACTACTACTACTGTACACTCATTTTTAATGAAATGTCAAATGGGGCGACTCAAGCAATCAAATCAATAAAGTTCAAATAATAAAGCATCAACAAAACAAAAGCAAAACAAAGCGGGAAAAGAAAGATGGGCAACAACAATTCTCACATCTTTTGCCACACAAGGACCCACATTTGCCACATCGAATCATATTGCAAAAAAAAAAAAAAAAAGAGTTAGGATGACATCGCTATGGGCTTTATTGGTAAATCATTTGATTGAAGAGGCATGTGATTTCTTTTTTTGAAATAAATAAACTTGGGGTCCTCCTAAATTTGGTGGTGGACACACTTTAATTGATGGGTACTGTAAAGAAGGAACATGGAGGCTAAATCATGGTACTGTACCTGCTGAACTACTACTAGAAGGGAAATCATCATTCAAGATTAAATCTGATTTTGTGCAAGTGTTAATCAAAAAAAAAAAATTGCTTCCATTCATACCCTTGAGGTCTGTTTGCTCAATGAATCAAGCGCTTGAGACGAATAGTTTTTCACCGCGAAAAATTATAGCCTTTTCTAATGAATTCCGAGGGAAAAAACCAAGATATAATCAAGGTAATGGGGCTCGGAAGACAAAAGAAAGACTAGAGTCACCTTCAACAATCGAAACAAATCATGAATTAAAGGACGATTATAATCAAGTTTCCTCGGTCTTATTTTTCAAAAAAAAAAAAAAAAAAACTATTCGTCTCAAGTGTAAAATTAGAAAAATTATTAAAAAACACTTTTAACAATATGCTAATTTGACAGGAACTTTAAGCTAGTACATATATATGGCTTCAAGTTCTTTAAGTTCACGTAGGGGCACCGGTGCAACGTGGACACCCCAGCAGAACAAAGAGTTTGAGAAGGCACTTGCGAAATTCGACAAGGACACGCCGGAGCGGTGGCATGGACGGCTGTTTTCGGAGGGATTAAGGTGAACCATACGATACCAAACTCTTGATTCGAATATCCGACTACGTCGGCCTTTTTTATCTTTAGTTTTCTTTGGCCATATTGTTTTCTCAAATATTCAAATTTGGGATGAAAGATCCTTCCAAGCTCACCAAGGTCTTGCTCTTTTCCCAATTTGATTATTTCTTGTTTTAAAAAAAAATTAGTTAGGAAAAACTTTGTAGCCGTACATGCATGCATACCCCATCTAAATCTCTATATGGAGACCAATCTTGACTCAAAAGTTGGAAGTTGAATCTACTCCATTACACCCTTTCATCATATTTTGATTTGATTTGATGTCATACATGCATGCATGCGTGATTTGATTTTTAAAAAAAAAATCTCTTTTCAAAAAAAAAATAAAGATTTGAAAGATTTGATTTGATTTTTTCAAAACAAAGAAAGATTTTATTTTCAATTTTCAGAATAAAATCAAATTTTATAAAATTAAGATTCGATTTTATAAAATTAAGATTTGATTTTATTTTGGTAATGAAAAACTAAGATTTGATTTTATTTTGGAAATAAAAATTAAGATTTAATTTTATTTTGGAAATAAAAATCAAGATTTGATTTTATTTTGGAAATAAAAATTAAGATTTGAAAGATTTGATTTGATTTTTAAAATAAAGAAAGATTTTATTTCAATTTTCAGAATAAAATCAAATTTTATAAAATTAAGATTTGATTTTATAAAATTAAGATTTGATTTTATTTTGGTAATGAAAAATTAAGATTTGATTTTGTTTTGGAAATAAAAATTAAGATTTGATTTTATTTTGGAAATAAAAAAAATTAAGATTTAATTTTATTTTGGAAATAAAAATCAAGATTTGATTTTATTTTGGAAATAAAAATTAAGATTAGATTTCATTTTAGAAATAAAAATCAAGATTTCCAATCAATGCATGTTGCACCCAAATAAAGTGATGGTACCTAGCATGTTGGATGCAAGAAGTAAAACTTTTGGTTGACTAATGAGAGAGTGACGTAAGGGGTCATGGATTATGATCAATATTGTCAAAGCTACACTTGGCCAATTAAGTAATCCTGTGTTGAAAAAAAAAAAAAAAAAAACTGCGCCTTGCTCACATAATCTGCATAAGCACCTTGCTTACATGATAGTACCGTGAATAGAAGGGTTCAGCATAAGCTTTGATTGCCTGTTGAAGAGAACAACACCTTGCTTATTTTTTTTATGGCAAATAAAAGCTGGAAGCATGTGAAGACTTTCTCATACAAGAGGTGTCAGAATTATCAAAGCTACAGTCATCTTTGCCTAAAGAATTATCAAGGCTTCAGTTTGGATGCAAGACGTGCTCATCAACAGGACCTCTCAAAAATAAGATAGGAAATAAATATTGGGCAAGATCTGAGAAAAATTTGGAAGATTTTTCAATATGTCGAAAAGAAGAGCCTTCTTAGGTCTTGCCTTCCTAGGGTTTAAGCATGACGCCCTAAAATAGGTCCATTCCACCCAACCCATTTCGAGTCGCCAAATACATGGTACGTAAATTACTACAACTTTATTATTACAACAAGAAATCGTGAGTTTGAATACAAATATTATCTTACAGACAATATCTATACTCAAATAAATCCCCATCATAATTATTGATACATTATTTTACAAAAATGGTGAGGACTACTAAACAACTCTCTCAGAACCTTCATTCCATACCCCAACTCGATCCTCGCTATGTTCTCACCTCCCGAGAAGAAAAATGGAACAACAAGGAAAAGGGTGAGCTCAACTAGCCCGAAGAAGAATATTATGACTAAGATAATATACAACAAATTATCGTTAGTCTTCAACAGGAAAAATCTAATAGAATACAATAGACAACAAGTTTTAGATCAACAAATGCAATGAACAAAGAATCCATTAGAAGAGTCACGTAGAGAAATAATTCTACCGTCTTCTAAGGTTTAAAAGTCCATCATCAATATTTTATCCCCAGAACAACAATCAATATTCATCTTTGCACCATGTGCCAAAGATATTCATTTAAATCACCAGGTTGGTCATGTTCATCTCAACACTGTTCATCTTTGCACCACAGCCAAAGATATTCATCGATTAATCATTCATCACTACTATGTGCCAAAGATATTCATCAAATATCACCATTAAGGACCGAGGATGATGAAAAATATTTTTAAGAAACGAATCAAGTGAGATAGAAGGACAAATATTAGGGATTAAATGACAAGACGGTTTATCCAAGATCGATAATACTTCATAATAAACGATTTTGAAGCGAGAACTCAAAAATAACGATCAAAACATGGATACAATCAAAGATAGTAGCCAAAATAGACATCTTGGACAAGAAGAAAAATTTTCATTTTTCTATTGAATAGTCAGATATTCGTGAATAGTCAGATATCGTGAATAGTCTTAGTATACGTGAATAAGAACCCGACACAAAAAGATAGAAATTTCAAAAAAACATCTTCACGCTTCGTGAATAGTACTCGTGAATAAGTAACTCATGAATAAGTAACCCCGATATGAAAAAGTTTCAAATTTGATAAAAAGTTCAACCAATATTTTGGCATAATGATATTGAAGAAAATAATATCATTTTCATGAAAGAAATAACATCCCTTACCTCAAAATAACCGTACTTACGATTGAATTTTAGATATCTCGATGTGAAACTTGCAGATAAAGCAACACTCAAAGTATACTCACAAGAATATGCTCGATAATATAGAGAGAAAACTTAGTTTCGGTGTGATTTTCAATTCTAACTTAGCCTCTATTTATAGGAAAATATTAGAACGCAAAAGAGACTAAATTAATAAAATATATTATTATTTATTCAAAATTCCTATCCACATGTTTTGAAAACTCTAGCATGCCTTCTTTGGTCAAAAACATCAGCCACCCATGTGCTAACACCCACAAAAAAACGTTTTTCTTATATAAAATAATTAAAACTTCCAAAAATCAATTATTTGAACTCGGAACTTCAATAATTCATGATAAATAGCCCTTTTGTCGGAAAAATTTGAATCTCAGCGCATTTTTATAGGAAATTCAATTTCTACAACTTTGCGGAAGGAAGTTTTCCAAATTCCAAATGTAAATTATCCAAATCCACAAGCAGGCGATTTTACGCCTATAATCAATTTTGATTCAAGAATTGTGTCCACCGACACACAAAAACATATGTTAAACATTTAATGCCACAAAAAATACTCTTCCTCCTCATATACTCATATATCCCACATTCATTGTAAAAATATCACAGTTAATATATTAAAATAATATATTTAAATGAATTATTTTATCGTAAAAAGATAAAATATTAATTTTCAACAATTGTCACATTAAAAATTTTCTCCATCTATATCCACATAAAATAAATATTTTTTTATCATAATAATCAATAATTAATTATTTTAAAATAATATTACTGTAATCACGATCTCGACAACCGTGTAGCTCCTCGGGAAGAGGGCTTTCAATAAGGATTTCTCTCACTCTGCAAGCAATTAGGTGACCAAACCTCTCCTTAGATGTAACTTTCTAGACATTGCCAATAATGTTATCTCGATAATATTATTCAAATAATATGAATTATTGATTTGATAATGAAAAATCGGCAAAATGACAATTATTGAAACAAGTAATAATATAAATTAAGAACGCAACAATTATTGAATCAATAAAATATTGAGCAAATAATTACCGTAATAATTATTGAGTAGGCCTTTCACGTAAGAATCAATAATTCAACAATCTTTATGCAATCTGCAGTGTCTTCTGCACTGAACCGCGTAGACATCGTATTTTAACCACCGTGTAACCCAACAAATTGTTAACGATAACAATTTCTGTTGTTATTTATAAAACTCAATCTTTGTCGTTTTTTTTCATCCAACCGTTTTTCCGTTATGGGGCCCACTAATGATCGCTACCGTCAGACGGAGATTCCCGACACAAAAAAGAATATTCCACGACCAAACGAATATTCCCAAACAACAATGAATATTTTATAACCACTTGCTTATTTTGTAAAATTTGCGCATTTTACCCATAACTAATTCACATTAATCAAATTACCACCTTATTAATCAAGAATAATAATTAGAGGAAATTTGATTTTATTTATAAAATTTGGGGTCTTACATTAACTCTAATGGTTTGGCTCCCTCAGGGTTCCCTCTTCAGGATCATCGCTTTCAAGACACAGAAAGTGAAGTCCCGCAAAATCGTTCAAAGAATTGCGTATCTTCTTCGCACGATAAATCATTTGAAAATGCGACTCTCGCACGTGGGGCAAATGTTGGTCCAAATGTAAAATTAGGGTTCGCGATGACCTAATTGATTTAATCTTGCAATTAGGTTCCACGACCTCATTAAACGCGCAAATTAGGGTTTCGATAACCTAATAAAATAAAGACGTAAAAGTCGAGGAATAAATGGGCTAGACACAGGAAAAGCCTCCACGTGTCCCGAGGCGGAAGACTCGTGGAGGCTACTCGTTTTGGAAATTGATTGAGGATTTGGTGGTGGCAATTTAGAAGGACAGGCATGATATGGGCATTACTTTAATGACTAAAGGGTATTTCGAAATTTATTCAAGGCATGTCTTTCTGCACATGACTACTTTCCGAAAAAACCCTATAAATACCCCTTCCATTTCATTTGGAAGGAGACTTCTCTTCAGACTCAAGACTCGGACTCTCGGAAGATAAAGAGACCCTTTTGGTGACTTAAAGGCTTGGAGATTCCACCTAAAAGCACCAAAGGGTTTGGACATTCTCTAAACTCAAAGGACACTCAAGAAGGCTCTTGAAATCCCAATAACCCTAACATAGTTCCGGATTCTAGGGGTTCGCCACGCCGTCATCAAGTAATAAATTTCACCCGCCGTTCTCCCTCTTCAATCAACCAATCAATTCCTTGCTTTTTGTGGATTTCTCTCTCCTCACCAACACGAAACCCTAACCCTAAAGCAAGGTACGATTTCCTTGCCCACAGTTTCCAATTAATATTATCTCAAGTATTAAATATAACTTTTATTCTCTCACTATTTTTTGCCTAATAAATAACACTCACCTTTTTCAATACAAGGACAATATAGACGAATATCTTTTAATTATAAATAATAATAATAATAATTTTCATGATTTTTTAATCTAAATTAAGAATATATAACCCGTGAGAGGAAAAAGTATACTTGGGCTAGCCAGCTACAACATGTGTGTGGGAAGTGGTTAGCATGAAGTTTATTTTTGGATAAGTTGGTCAATTGGCCAATAGAGTACTGATACGCAGATAAAGTTTTATGTGTGTCAATATTCTATTAGTCAATTGACCAATTTATCAAAAATTAAACTTCGTGCTAATCGGATCCGTGTGTGTGTGTGTGGAGAGATCAGTAGGAAAGACAATTATATATATGTGTGTGTGGACCAGTGAGAGAGACAATGTTGGAAAATGATATTTTAATAAATAAATATGTCATTTTCATCAATCTTTTTGAGGCCATCAATGAGAATTTAAACCAAATTAGGTGCTGACCATTAGAGAAGTTTAGCCTAAGAAATGTGGTACAAATTATTTAAATTTTATCTACCCAAGTTGATGAAAAATTCAGAGTGTAATGTCAAATAGAAATGAGTGTCACTCGATCTTAAGCTTGTATTTTCAATAGGATACTTTAAGCCATTCAAATGATAAATCTTCATATATATATATATATATATATATATATATATATATATATATATATATATATAAATAATAGTTATACATAATTGTGTATGTTTTAGTTATACACGATGCGTCAAAACTAAATCGTTTGATGATTTGTTTTTGATTTCTGACTTGAGAGGAGAAGTTATTTTTTATAAAAATAAATCTGTCAAAACGACATAATTTTGGCAGATTGTGTACAAATAAAATATATGGTCAAACTTAATTTTCAGCAATTATTGACATTGAGAGGGTGGTTAAAATTGGCTATATCCTCTACAAATGCCTAGAAATTTTACCAGAAAGCACTCGAAATGATGAATCCAGAACACCCTTTAGAAGCATGGCCTTTTTTATTATTGGCTTTTGCATTATATTTTATCTTACTAAAATCACACCAATTCTACTTAAATAAAAATTAATTTAAATCATCCAAAAATTTCTTAAATCTATGTTTGAATCGCAAAAATGAAGGCATAAATGGAATGAAAAAAATTATATCTGCTTATTCTATTAGAATAAAATGAATCATTCTCATTAATTATTTTTTACTGCTCTACTTTAATAACATAGATGTAAACTCTTTATTAAAGTATTAATAAAAAGTGAGTCACTTTAACATATTAATTAACTAAAAATAATAAATAAAATTAAATTTATTAGATATTGATAAATTAATTTGAGAAATGAATTATAAAAATAAACAAATAAATAAGCAGAGAAGTTGGCTCATTAATTCGAGACATTGCTAGAAAGTGGTTAATTATTTTAGTGGCCTAAAGAGAATCGGACCATGTAATAATAATAATCAAGGCCCAGTTGAAAAGTTCACACCGGCCCAACCAGGAATAGTCCATGACGGCTTGACCTACCTAACGAAATAGTCGACTGACGTTGTTGACACGCTAATCATCCCTTCCATGTAAAAACTTCCCCAGAATTCCCAAAACCAAGAGAGTGAGAGGAGAGAGAAACTACTAATGTTCTTCATTTTGTCTTATTTTCTCCTCTTTCTACCAAAATTTTGATCCATTTTTAGGGAATTTAAGTTTTGTTTCACTAGCCATTCGATTAATTGTCGATCAACTTGTCGATTTCCCCAATTCCTAGGTTTAATTGTTAGTATTTGATTTTAGTAATAATCGTACAATTGTAAAACGATGGCAACTGCTACCACTAACATTCTATCTCCTCGGAGTTCCGGCGACGGAGTTGCCTATTCCAGCCCCAAATCGCAGCACTCGCGTGGTATCTCGTCGCCGTGGGTTCGCGGCGCGGAATCCGAGCCGGTTGTTATTGTCGGCGGTGCGGCGGCGGAGACTCATTCTCCGTCGTCTTCCTATGTTGTTTCGGAGCAAACTCCGAGCTCTTCACCTGATTTGCCGGCGTCTCAGTTGCCTGCACTGCCTATTTCTCCTTCATTGCATGTGGAAGTGGAAGAGGAAGATGATTCTATGTCAGGGGCTCAACTCGAGAGCTCTGATATTAACAGTAATGCGGCTAAGAAACTAGCTTGGGGTAAGCCATCCAATGGGAACGGAAATGGAGCCGCCGTCGAGGTTACTCCGATCATGGATTCTGCGTTGTGGCCTGCTCTCTCAGATTGCACCAAGGCTTCTCCAAAATCGTCTTCTTCTGATTCTTTAAAAGCTCTTTCTGATGGATCCTTGCATCCATCTCAGGTTTGCTTGCTATTTACTTAGTTCGAAGAGCTTTATTTTATCTCGTAATTGGGATATTAAATTTTTTAGAAGTTTATTAAAATTAGTATTTTGTCTAAATTGTATGCTATTAAAATTACAGATTATTGTTATGTGTTATTGTGGGGCTTTATTTCCACCTTATTGTGAGGATTGGATTCTCACCCATGGAGTATGTGAGGTTTACTTAATGTTGAGAAGATTGTTTTTAATTGAATATGTATTCATGTACTTTTATTCCTATCACTCCAAAGTGGGGGCTTTCAGGGATATTTTATTTTTAAAATAACCACTTCTATTTGTTGGTATGTTTACATATTTCTAAACTCTTCTATGTATATGTTTCTGTATTTTAGGGAAGTGGAGTTGCATCTTCATCTTTAAATAAACCACTAATAGCTAATAATGCAAACCCTAATTCGACTCCTAATCATGTAACGCCCACACGCCAGAGGTCTATGAAAAGTGGTGGCCGTGGTGGGAGTTCAGCAAATGGCAGTTTTATTCAGCCATCATCACTATCACAACCGCAGGGTCCAGTTGTGGAAATGCCGCCAGGAAAACCTGGTAACACCATCGGAGAGTCTTGGAAGAATAAGGAGGGTGGACAAAGAGGATTTGGGAATGATCACCAACCTCAACGTAGTAATTCTTTTAATAGGAGAGGAAGTGGTGGGCAACATCTGCGTGGAGATGGTTCTTACCACCACAACAATTATGGGGGCAAGCGCGATCAGGATCGGTGGAATCAGGATTGGAATAATTCTCACCAAGGTTTTGGCAGTAGAGACACCCACATGCAGCATCAGGGAGTTGTTCCTAGGGGCTTTGCACGAGCCCCACATACTTCTCCTGTGTTTATCCCTCCACCTATGCCTTTGCGACCTTTTGGCAGCCCAATGGTTTACCCTGGTGAGATGCTTTGCTATTTAAATTTCATGCTTTTGATGTTGTTTTAGGGCCTTGGAACTAATATTTCTATTCTACCCAATTGCAGAAGTTCCACCGTCTTTAATCTATGTTCCAGGCCCCCCTCCAGATTCTCTCAGAGGTGTGCCTATCATGGCTCAAATGCCCGGTCATCCTTTGTATTTCCCTCCTGTACCGGATCCCCAGTTGCATACTAAGATAGTGAACCAGATAGATTATTATTTCAGGTACTCTTTTTCACTTTTTTGGTGTTTTCATAGTGGTAATCATGGATAATTAAATTTGTTTTATCAGTGTTGGGTACTTGAAATCTAGTTTGCTCTTATGCTTTGCAGTAATGAAAATATAGTTAAAGATACATTCTTGAGGCAGAACATGGATGACCAGGGCTGGGTTCCTATTAAATTAATAGCAGGCTTCAAGAAAGTGAGTTGATAGGGAATAATATTCTGTTGTTTATAAACCTAGTCCTGTGAATTTATCTCTCATTTCTGTGTGGATGATTTGTTGTGATTGTTTTCTTATGTTATGCATATTAAATCACTCAAGCTTCTCTCTCTCTTGGTAAAATCTTAGTTTTCACTTGTGGCAGTCCTTGGAGATAGATGTGCCATAAAGCTATGCACCTGTTACAGTTGTAAAGTAGCCAAAATGATAGGCAATGTTCAAAAAAGCTAAAAGCCTTGATTTAAAGAACCTAAAGTTCTTGATTTAAAGACCTATAAGTCCCCAAAAAATTATGAAAAAATACTAATAAAACCATAAAATAATTCATCATTAAAATTAAGGTCATAGAAGACATAAATAACCAACGTCACAGTAATGTATCATTACAAAACATCAAAACAACATAATATCATTATCATCAAGTACTTATATAGTGATCATCCATCACTATGTAAGTATTGTATCATTTGTATCTAGCGGCTTGAATAATGGATCAAATCCTAGATCATCATCCCCATCACCATCATCACTATCATCATTAAGAGGATCCTCCATGGAATCATCATCGTATCTAATAGCTCTGTCATCCTCCTCATTGTCAGTGCTAAGATCCTCAAACTCAGGTTCTTCATCAACCAATTGCAATCCCTTCCCTTTATCTATAAATAAACAAGTGAATATATATTTAATCCAAATGAATATGTTTTTTAAAGAACACTTTAAAAGCTGACTTAAGTAATGACACTAACCTTTTGACATAGTTTTGACGACAAAGTGTTTCTCTTTCTCTTTTGACTTCCTTGTTTACTACTTGTTCCTCGAGTCCCTTGCCCTCAAGTGTAATCTCCCTCACATTAGTCTCTTTTCCCCCAACTGTCTTCTCATTCCCATGAGTCCTTTCACCCTCCTCCATATCATCATTCCCAGAAGTCAGTCCCGAGATATTTTCATCATTTCCCCCCGCAATCCACTCATTATCAGATAGCACATTTTCAATAACCGATGGATCTTCTTCTTAGTTAGTGCCTTTTTTCTTGATATGTCGATCTTTCAATTTTTTATTATACGTAATGTAAGCCCGATGAGTTAAGCACGGATGCAGACGATCGATTCCTTCTCTTTGTATGTATCTATATTACAAGTAATTTAGCATTAGTGACAATGTCGGATCTCATAAAATCTTAATAAATTATTTATATCTAATAAATACGGTTGAAAGTACTCAATTACGCTCACACCAGAAGATGAGCAAGTTAAACTCAAAATCTTCTTTGCAAAGTTTCTTATTTAGGAGCTTCATCTCCATATCGATCCACTGATCAATTTGGATCGATATTAAAACATATATCAATCTTAAATTTACGTTTAATCAAAATGAAAGCATAACGGACATTAATCAACTTGACTTCTTCACAAGGGAACACGTTTCTTTACGTGTTTTTGGCATTTGTGTAACCAAATAACCCTTGCCTCAATCGGAATGCATCCATTTGCAAATCAGCTTTCTCTCTTTCCACAGCGTTAGGAATAAGCTTGTCCATACAAGAGTACAATCCCACCTTAACTTCCGCATTGGCATAGAAATTGTCTTCATATTGAGGCGAGGATTCAAATATATATGACGTGACGTGCAAATGACGATCTGTTGATTATCCCACTTAGCATCTATTATGCTCCATATCTCTTTATAGGCCCCCTCCTCATTATCCAGATTTTTTGCAATATCTTCTTTTGCATTGTCCATGGTACCATATAAAAATTTCATTCCCGGCACCTTCTCTGAATCTACCATCCTCAATACACCTACTAGAGGTTTTGTGGTCTTAATTGCATATCCCACACTACCCCAAAAAGTCCTTTCACTCGGTATGATTTTTCTCGCCTCCTTTACCTTGAGTTTTTTGCCCAAGCACAATTTTCCCACTCCTAGATGTAAACATAAGCCTCCAAAATTTGTCTCGAACTATCATACTACTGCAAAGTTAAATAAGCGATAGCAAATCTAGTGGCGTAATTTGGCCGAAACAAGGTCTTTATTAGTGTTTGCCCTCATCGATGCCAAGACTCATCCATGATTATATATGAAGTTGCTTACCTACATAATGACATTCATCAAAAATTAATAATTCAAGTATTCATTGAATAAAAAAATTATAACCAAATAGTAATAATAGTAATTACCTTCTTTGCCTTTGTCAAAACATTTTTATGTTGAGGCAACTCTCCAAGCTTCTCGAGCATCAAATCAATGCAATCGCATGACTACGGTGTCCACCACATCGTGGCCTCTTCTCCATTAACATTCTCCCCGTAGCCTTATAATTAGATGCATTGTCGGTGACTACTTGAATGACAAGGTCCTCTCCACTTCCTCAACAACCTCATCAGTAGTTTAAACATCAAAGTAGCATCTTTAATTGCATCGGATGCATCAAATGATTTCAAAAAAAATCTGAGTTCCATGGGAGTTGTTTACAAGAAAGTTTATTAGTTGTCTTCCCTAATATCTTTCCAACCATCAAAGATTGACACCACCGTATGTGCCCAAGTCTTTTTTACCTCCTCAACAAAGGCCTTTGTAGTCTTCTCTTCCTCCTTCAATATCCAAGAGCTAAGCTCGTATGGGGTAGGGGGTTTCAAAGCACGACCATAATTCCCAATAGACCGACACATATTTATAAATGAAGGACTATCAGCAACATTGAAGGGAATCCCGTTTTCAAAGAAGAATCTACCTATATCAAGAGCCAATTGCATTCTGAGCCTCCTTTGAAAATACAGTGATGCTTGTAGTAACATCATCATCACCTGACATCAACATCCACAACAAATCATCCATGGGTCCCCGAACTCCCCTCTCGGAGGCACTACCCACACTTGAACCTCCTATTCCCAACGATGGATGACCACCATAATAAGACCCACTTTGTATTTTTTCAGTTTCATCTCTTTATCTTTCCTCCTTGGAGTCCATATTTTTCCTCATGTATGAAGCAAACTCTTCCTTCACTTCGCTTGGTACTTTTTTGCAAGCCTCGACGTTACTATGGTTTCCCACAAGATGATTTTTCAACCTTGTAATCCCTCCTTTGCAAATTTTCTTACAAAAATTGCATTCCACATATAAATGAACTTTATTAACTCCAGGGCTGCGGTGCCATATTTCCATGCAAGATCTTTCTTATCCATTATCTTAATTCACTGTAAGTCTGTAATAAAAAAACCAAATATAAGAATACAATATATGTTAAATATATGTTAATCACAAAATATATAACAGAACTTTGTTAATATATCATATATGTTATTTTGTTAATACTTAATATATAACAGAACTTAAAAAACCTTAATAGGAATTAAAAAAATTTAACAGAACTTAAAAAACCTCAGCAGAAATTAAATTTTTTTAACAGATATGAGATATTAAAGAAAAAAAAAACTGAAAAGATAAAGAAAAAGAAAACAGAAAAAGAAAAGATAAAGAAAAAGAAACAGAAACAGAAGACTAGAAGAGGAGAGGAGAAGACAGACCAAGTCGGAGAAGGAAGAAAGAGAAGACAGAGGCGAAGAGGAGAGGAGAGGAGAGGAGAAGGCGATACCTGTTCAAGTCGGAAAAGGAGGGAGGAGAAAAAGCCAGAAGAGAGAGAGCACAAATCTCGGTAAGCACAAATGAAAATATGAAATATTAAACTAAATTTGTAATTTAGGATTTTTTTAAAGGCAAATTAAGGCGGACGCCTCGCGGCGCCTTGAGGCGCGACGCGACGAGGCTTACACCTCAGCTGAAAAAGGCCCAAGTCTTACTGATTCCAGAAAAGGCGCTCGCCTCGCTCCATTCTTCTACCGCCTCGCAACGACGCACACCTCGAGCGCTATTTCGAACCTTGATGATAGGTTGACGTTGGTTCTAACCTTTTGTATGTAGTTCACTAGATGAATCCTTTTCCATCATTCAAATGTGGGGATGTGATACTTGTCAAGTCGTAAAGTCGAGTTGGTGGTGGGGAGCTTAACCGATAAAGCGTCCGATTAGTCGTTCAGAAGTCGACAAGTCATTTCCTCTGTACAATTTATACATGCAAATTTATATATATATATATGTGTGTGTGTGTGTGTGTGTGTGTACATTTGACATTATTATTTCATAATATTCAACACTATCAAATACTATTAGAAACACAAATATAATAATATTTCCACAACCAAAGTCATTTGATATCATAGTTATTAAGTCGTGGCTTTTAGTCGAAGATTAATCGTCCGATCACTGTTGAAAGTGCAAGTCGATAGTTCAACTTGGTTGTCATGGCTAAGTCGTGCGACTTGAGTAATTAATCGTCGTCAGTTCAAGTCGACGATTCGCCCGACTTGGGAACAAACCCAAAATTTAATTTACCCAGCTCAATTCAAAATTCCAATTGACCCATAACCAAGTGAGCCACCGAAACAAATATGTACCCAAACAAGTATGCGACTTTACTGGCGACTAAGCAATCGGCTACCAACTCGTTTCGGCTTGGATATTAAAAAAAAACTACAAAAGCAAATCATTGTTCATTACAATTCAAATAAGTAATAAGTAGCAACAAGCAGACAAGCACGTAATTAAATATAGAAATATACAATACTAATTATTATACATTTATACTTAATATATTATCTCTATACAATAAACAGAATACATGGAGGATGACCCAAGCATAATACATGCATCATTGAAGTATACATTATACATAATACATACATGGAAATTAGAAAAGGAATTGGCCAAAAAAGAGGCCAAAAACCAGCAACTGCCCAATCTGATTGATACTTGCTGGTGGAATTAATAAAAAAAAAACAGTAAACCACCACCACATGACACATGCATGTCCATTAGAAAAGGAACTCGCCAAGAAAATAGGGCCAAAAAACAACCACCACACAATCTGCCACTTGCTGGTGAAACTTAAAAAATAGGAAGTAAAAGTAAACAACAAATCAACATTCAACAACCACATGATACTCGCTGACTGTAAAAAGAAGAAGAAAGAAGAAAAAGTAGCGGGAAGAAGGAGTAATAGGAAGAAGAAGAAGAAACCCATAGCCAATTTCCGACCCAATCACCAAAGGAAGAAGATGGAAGATGTAGCAGCCGATGAAGAAGAAGGGATGAAGTTGTTCGTGGTCGCGAAGAAAGAAAGAGATGAAGCTCTCGTCTTTCGGGTCCCAACTCCAAATCCCTAACTTTTTTGATCGTGCAAGTCGAGCCTTATTGTTTATTTTTAACAATTTGGGTCTTTAATTGGGTTGGTAAGTGGGTTATGGGTCATTTGATTAAATTTGGGAACTGTTAGTAAGTCTTTCGATTCGGAAGCAAAGCGAGCAAGTCATCCAAAATCGTTGACAACTAGTTCATCAAGTCGTGAGACATAGTGACAGAGACCAAGTCGATGCCTTGACTTGCCCCTCCCGTGACGACTGGATGCTGACTAGTCGTCGATTAAGCGAACTTAACCACCCTGGGAGAGTTGTTGGCTCTAACTCGAACTTTGTGCACCATCCTTCACTTGCCTTTGTGCTACAACCTTCGTCTGCATTTGAACTATGTGTTACACATTACTTCTTGATAACATGTTGCTCCTTACTGGTGGAGGCTGGGCTTGCAACCACTATTCTCTTAGTTTTCCTTGCACATGGCTAAACCAATGTTCTAAAAGGCGCTAGGCGGGAGGCGAGCGACCAGGGGGGCCTAGAGCCTGGGGGGCCTAGGCGGAATTTTTTTTTGTAAGTCAATTTTAATATTTTATCTTACATTATTCTAACAAAACAATAATATAAAGCAAAACAATCTATAATAAAGATAATAAAGGCATTTGTTTAAAGTTTAAACACATCCATATAGCCAATTTTAAAGTTTAAACACAAACACACAATTGTTCAAAGTTCAAACACAAACAAATAATCAAAAATACAAACTAATAGTCTTCATCCCCATATCCCTCTATATCTCTAACTCTTCTTCTCCATATCCTTCCAAGATAATGTCTCCATCGGACTCACACTCGTACTCCTCATCTCCCTCTTCCTCCGTGTCATCATTAGACAAAAAATCTTCTTCATGAAGTTCTTTTACTCCAACATTTCTATTACTTCTCCTAGGCTCTAGCACGCTATCCGCTCCGGATGCTTCACCAACCGTCTCCCAAGTAAGGCCTGAACAATCCTCAACTTCATCATCACCACCTTCAACAATCCATCCTTGCGCTTTTGAAGCATCACTTGCTAGTAGCACATCTACTTTCCTATCTTTCTCCCGTTTCTTTTTGTTGTTAAGTCTTGCATTAAATTGGACATAAACTAGATTGTTCAACCTTGTTGCGTCTAGTCTATTCTTTTTCTTTGTATGAATCTACAAAAAATGAAAAAATAATTAAAAAATTATATATTTATATTAGATTCTACTTAATAAACCACAACCACTTACTAGTTACTATATACTAGATAGTTGATACTTACCCTCTCAAAAGTACTCCAATTTCTCTCACACCCGGATGAACTAGTAGGCAACGAAAGAATCCTTGTTGCCATCCTTTGCAAGTTGGGTGTACAATTGCCATAATTGGACCACCATCCAACTAGTCATTAAAGATTATAAATTATTAACAAATATTTTAACAAGTATTAAATAGTAAAGAAAGATTAAACAATAATATTTATACCCGGATCATAATTATCATCATTTGTTGCACATCCCGCTGCCGCTAAAGGTCTTCCAAACCCACCCTCTTTTTTCTTATACTTCAACAACTCAGATTTATGACAAGATCGGCGATATTGAAGTCATCGGAAAAAATTCTCAACACAAGTAAACATCGCATCCATGACAAGTGGATCACTTTGTATGTTAGGATCTTTAAAGAAGTAATAAGGGTTCAATAGGTAGGCCGTCAAATGCAAAGGACTATTAAGCCGGGCTTTGGCTTTAGAATCGATAATCACGAGAATGGGACGATAGTTAGTCTCATTATTTTTGAATGCATCTTTGATCTCTTCCTTTGCTTTTTTGAGTTCATATAAAAACCCCATTGATGGCTTTCGGTCTCCATCAACAAGGCGAAACACCTTTACCAATGGAGCAAACACTTTCAAGCATAGTGTTGCTCCATTCCAAAAACTCAAACTCAAAACAGTAGCATACGCCGTTTTTCCCTTAGTATTTTTCGATCATTTGCATTGATCCCATTCAGTACTAGTAAACATATACCTCAACTTCTCTTTCTTTTCCATCAAACTTTGTAAAGTCAAGAAAGAAGTTGCAAATCTAGTAGCGCCAGGCCTCACTATGTCTCTCTTTTTTGTATGCTTCCACATCAATGTCAATGTCTTATGATGTGCATAAATAAAGATAGTAAAGGCCTTTGCTTTCGCAATCACTCCCTTAAACTTTGGTAGCTTGCCAATTTCTTCAAGCATGAGGTTCAAAGTGTGAGTGGCGCAAGAAGTCCAAAACATATGTGGCCTCTTTATCATTAACAAGTCCGCCGCGGCTATGTTGTTGGAAGCATTATCAGTAACAACTTGCACTACTGAAAATGTTGTGGAGTGCACTGAATTAGTATAATATAGTAGAATTAATTAACATATATTTTTTAATGAAAGATAAATTTGAAAAAATTGTGGTTAATTCTTTTAGATTATATAAAACGTCAAATAATTATTTAGAAAAAATAAAATTACTTAAAACGTCATATGTCATGGGACAGAGGGAGTAACACAATGCTATTATTAGGTTCTTTAGGAGTTAAAATGTTAGTGTATAAATACTTTTTAAGGCAAAATGACACCATTTTTTGATGATGTACTTGGGTGGTGGTGGCATTATGTTTTTTTAATATATTCTTTACTACAATTATGTAATTAACAATTTTACTGCAATATGTAAATTTTAAGATATACAGACTACAGTAGAAGAATATTAATGAGCTATTTTTAGAGCAACCTTATGTATAAGCATTGAATGAGATTGGGATGAAGCTCAAGCTTTAATATTAAATTTTGTTTTTGTAGAAAGGAATACTCAGAGTTTGGGTTTATAATTCCTTGATCAATTTTATCTCAATTACATTGGTTTATATCAGTGTTCTAAAAATTTCCGCCTAGGTCCGCCTAGGCCCCGCTTAGGCACTAGGCCCCCTGGCGCCTCACCTAGGCCTAAGACGGCAAAAAAAGTCCCTCCAGAAAATTAGGCGGGGTTTAGACAAAGATGTTTTTAATTTTATTTTTAATAATTACCCAAAACAGATCTCAATATATTTATTTTTCTAATGATTTACCATATTCATAATGCAGGTTGTACAATATCAAATCACAATAAGAAGTGAACAATATTAAGTCAAAATTGATAATTTTATTATAGTTGTAATTTTTTGAATTTGTACCAACTTCAAATTATATAAATGATGATACGTTTGTAATATTTAATTTAATTCAATATAATTCTTTAAATTTATGTTTAGTTTCTTAAGTTTTAATATTGAATTGAATTCTTGAAATTTTAAATTTTATTATTTAATAACAATCTTATTTATGAATAAAACTAATACGTTAAAGATATGTTTGAACTTTGAACAATTGCATGTTTGTGTTTGAAATTTGACATTGGCAATATGGACGTGTTTGAACTTGAAACAAAAAGGTCTTTATTATCTTTATTATATATTGTCTAACTTTATATTATTGTTTTATTTGGATAAATGTAAAATAAAATATTAAAATTGGCTTAAAATAAAAATCGTCGCCCGCCCGCCTCCCTCCTAGCACCTTGTAGAACATTGGTTTATATACACAAGTATATTTATGGCAATCTCTAATTACAGCCGTGTATAGACACTAATTATGGGATATGACTAACTATATTATGAAAACCATATCATATTTTCTAACACTCCCCCACAAGTTGGTGTATAGATGTCTCGCATACCCAACTTGAATCACAATGGATGAAACATCTTACTACTAAGACCTTTGGTCAAAATATCAGTAAGCTGGTGCTCTGTTTTAACAAAAGGCAAGAACTTTTCTTTAATGAAGTGTCTGTCAATCTCAATGTGCTTCGTTCTATCGTGTTGTACTGGGTCGTTTGCTTACTAATGGCTGCCTTATTATCCTAAAATAATTGCATAGTCTTTTTAGTTGTAATACCCAAATCTTTTAGCAAAGTTCGAAGTAACATTAGTTCACATATATCCAAGGCTATAGCTCGATATTCGGTTTCAACACTGGATCTTGCCATCACGTATTGTTTCTTACTGTGCCAAGTAACGAGATTGTCTCCAACAAATGAACAATAACCCAAAGTAGAATGACGATCCTCTATAGTGTCGGCCTAATCTGAGTCAGAAAATACTTCAACTCTCATATGACCATGTGGTCCGAACAATAAGCCTTTCTCGGGAGCAAACTTGAGATACCTCATAATTCTGTAGACAGTTTTCATATGGCAATGTCGAGGATCATGCATATACTGACTCACTATTCCCATGAAAGACTCTTTTATTTACGTTTTCTGTTGATATAGTTAATTTTTTATTGATAACATAACTTGCTTATTTTTCATATAATTTTTTATGAGATCTGCATCTGCTAAAAACTTTTATTTTAGAAGACCCTTCATAATTTGCTTTGATGCCCTTAAAATTGTACAATTATCACACTGTGAAGCTCTGCCTTTCCAACGACAGTTTCTTTAGTAATTGTTGGTATTTGATTTAATTAGCATTTTAAACCCGTCTCAATGATGACTTGTTCTGTTTCTACTTGTCTCCGTTTGTATCTGGTGATTCTTCTTTATTAATTACAATGCCTCTTTTCTTTTATTCTAGTTTGTTTTGTTTTCGGTTGCTTTTCAAGTCAATTTTGTGCGTGTATTTTGCTTTCTTCCGTACTGCATTTTACATCCAGTTTACTGAACACATCCAAGCAAGACCTTTAGTGCAGATTAGGGAGAATGCCCACAAGAGCCCCCATATGTGAGCACAGCAGGGATTTCCACAAGACTGATTGTACAAATTTCTCAATTTAACAGGTTTAATTTTTGTGCAATACATTTTAGGCTAGTTAGGAAGGCTTGCTCTCAATTTGCAAGTAATTGGAGGGACTAATGGGAGGAGGCAAATCAACAGATGTTTTAGTTCTACAGATTTAGATGTAGTATTTTTGTCTCGGAACTAAAAAAGCTTTGACATTGGTCTACTCAAAGCATGACTTGCGGACAGCCTTGCACTTGTAGGAAAGTATTCCATTTCATGTTTCATTCATTTGTTCTTTTGCAGGTTATGCTTTTGACAGACAATATTCAGCTCATATTGAATGCTGTTCAATCTTCGACGGTTGTGGAAGTGCAGGTATTTTTCAGAATTTCACAGAAGTTTCTTTTCCTCTTACTATTGTGGTGGAAATCATTTTGCAGAGATATCTCTCTTCCCACCCAACCCACCATTCTTTTACCTTGAATTCACTAATATCTGAAACAACACTGTTAAAATGTTATCTTGTTGCATCACGTGTGTCTAAATATACAATCCATTCCTTTTGCAGAATGACAAAGTAAGGAAACGAAATGAGTGGATGAAATGGATCATGCGTCCTGGCCCATTTTCTCCTGTATCAAGTCCTTCATCGGCTGCCAAGTCTAGTCATGATATACTGGCAGGCCAACTCCAAGGCGTTGCATTGGATGAGAAGAGTATGAATGGCCATGCTGAGACGTTCAGTAGATCAACGTCTGGAGAATTTAATAGCCAGTTTCAACAATCTGGAGTTGAGGGCGCTGTTCTAGCTGGTCTTGAACGCAAGACTCTGGCAGGAAATTCATGTTAATGAAATTTGTCATTGATGGTTCAAGATAGGGAGAGAGGAGCTCAACTCAACGACAAAGGTAACCAACCAACCACCACCACCACCACCACGTATTTTCAAGGAAAGTCTCCAGATGTTTGATGGATTTGTCATGTCTGAAGAGGAAATAGACAACAATTTAGGGTAGGGGGGCAAAAACAAACAAAAACTTCTATATAAGAAAACAAAAATCAAATAAATTATTAGGCCTTTAAGGCAGTGGCAACTCTATGTATCACATGGATTGTTTGTTGTGGCTTTTTCCCCCTTCCGTATATTTTCTTTCTTGTGACGTACTAATTTAAATTGAATTCAGATTCACATACCCTTTTGTAGATGTTACAGATCTACTTGTTTTGTAGGGTGGAATGGAGTGTGGTTTTTGTGAAATTGTAACGCCTTTGTGGGTGGGTTTGTTTCATTCTATATTTGCAAGCTACTCCCTTATTTGGAAAAAAATAGAAATTTACCAAGGTAATTTTATTTTTTTTATTTTTTTGGGATGGAGGGTTGGGGGGGGGGGGGGGTGGGAAGGACACAGGGAGAGAGTACTAAGATTGAAGGAATCACTTCTTTTATCTCCTTTTGCTCCTCTTTGGTAACAATATATGTGCAGCTTTTAAAATGTACAAGGCTCAACTCTACTAGTACTATCAACACTAATGACCTTTTGTGTGGACAGGTACTGGATCAAGATAATTGAAGTTGATACTATCTTATTACTCCCTCCTTATCCATATATTACGACGTTTTAGATTATTTTATTTTTTTGTTAAATTATTTGTTGTTTTATATAATTTAAGAGAATTAATTATAATCTTTTTAAAATTATCTCTTATGAGAAAATATTACAAATGGGAAAGAGAATATGAGATAGATATGAAAATTATGAAAATTTAAGAGTATTATAAATAATTAATTTTTTATTTAATATTATATAATCATTTTTTTAATTCTTGAGCACAATTTTAAACGTCATATATTATAATATGGGTCGGAGGGAGTAGTTGAAGAGCAAAGGAAAGGGAATTTATTTTCTATTATTTTTTTAGTTTTGAAAGTAAATTTTAACTTGAGATTATTCGGATCTGGTGCTTATACTTTACAATTTTGAAATAATCGTTAAAATTGACTAACGTAGTAGATGAAAAAAATTAAAATGTGGCTTCCTCAACCGACGTGGATAATAATATGTATATGGCTTATACTTTACAATTTTGAAATAATAGACACATCAAGATTATTGAGGGAATAATACTTCTCACGTGACATAAGGGTTAGGGAGAAAGATTAAACGCGAGAGACAATACAGAGAGAGAAGAGCTTCGAAGTCGATCTCATCCAGAGATTCAGAGATTCAAGCCTTACAGTCGATTCGGCCAGATTTATATATCCCCAAATTTGTTCGACAACAAAAAGTTAGCACTCAAACCCTTATTTTTGATTCTGTGTGTTCCATTTTAAGTAAGCACCCAAACCCTTATTTCGAGTGTTAAAAGATTTGTTCCGTGCCCTAGATTTTGAACTTAATCTTTGTTTATGCTTACTTTATGTGGTTAATGCCCACCTTGTTGGATGTTTGTGGTCGTTTTTCCCAAAATTTGTTCTCTTGGTGTTGAATTAATGATATGTGTTGAATCTACAAATAAGAACACCTCTTGTGCTCTTGTGCTTTCGTATCTTATTGTTCATTGCTTAGTCTATGTTATTTTTTGTTTTTTTTACAGTGACAGATATGATTTCATTAATTGTGCACTATGGTGGAGAGTTTGTCACTGAGCCCACAGAACACTATGTAGGAGGGTTGAAAAAGGTTGTCCCTAGTGATCCTGATTTCTTGTGCACTACACGTATAAATGAACAAATGGCTCATATGTTAAGGTACCATACTACTGCTACGGTTTTCTTTAAATATGGTGAAGGGTTTAGATTAATTCATGATGATGATTCGATTAGAGATTTAATTAAAGCTTCTGCAAAAGATATGACTGTAGAAGTTTTTGTGGATCATAAACTTGACGAGGATCACCCTGATTATCTGAAGAACCTTGATCTACTTAGTAAGCTCGAAGAAAATGAAAATGAGGAGAACAATGGGGTGAATCCTGAGGGGAACAATGTTGTGGATGGTGACTTCACTAGTGATGAAAGTTCGGAGGACTCGATGTCGACTTGGTGGTGATGATGAACAATTAAGCAAATGATGAAGAGTACCAAAATGCAAGATCAAAATTTAAGGAGTATACTAAACAAATGAAAGAGGTTGGAGATCCCGATGATCTTTGGTGGTATTGAGTTGCAAGAAGAGGGGAGAAAAGAAAAGGTTGAAAATGAGACTAGCAAAGAGACAAGTACACAGGAAGATGAGACTTATCTACACTCAGGTACACAGGACAATGTTCAGCAACAACAGACTGCAAATTCTGATGATGATGGAAGAGATACAGATGATACTGATAAGGAGTGGTCACCTAGTGAATATGAAGATTCAGATCAGTTGAGGTCTATGGATGAAGAGAGTGAAGATGTTGAAGAAGTAGATCAACCAGATAGGCTAAGTAGGAAAAAGAATGTGGAAAGAGTAATGATAACATTTGACCCCCTGACCAAGAGGAAAGATATTGACTTCTGTGTTGGAATGATGTTTAGTGGACCTCGTGAATTCAGAGAGGCTATTAGAGGTTATTGTTTGGGAAAAGGAAAAGATGTAAGGTACCTTAGAAATACTGGGAAAAAGTTTCAGCTCAAGTGTAAAAACCCAAAATGTCATTGGAAGTTGTTTGTAAAGCGTAATGGATGGCTCCTCCGAGACACTGCGCAGTTAAGACATACGAAAAAAAAACATACTTGTAAAGCAGGCTTTCAAAAAGCAGGAAGGATCGGTCAAATTCATGCATTTGAGTTTTATGGCAATGTAATTAGAAAAAATCCTCAGTGGAAGTTAAAAGACATGCAAGATGAGATCAAGAGGAAGTTTCAGTTGGACATTACTCTTTGCAAATGTTCTAGGATTAGAAGCAGGGCTTTAAGCAATGTATGGGATTTACTAGTGGAACACTATGAAAAAATTTGGGATTATGCCACTGAATTGATCAAGTCCAACAAGAACAATACAATTGATGTTCTTCCACACAGAAGCAATCCTACGGATCAGCCTTACTTGCAGAGGTTCTATGTATGTCTTCATGCTTTGAAAAGGGGTTGGCTTGAGGGATGTAGACCCATAATTGGCCTAGATGGATGTTTCCTTAAAGACCTTTGTTGGGGACAACCGATCTCGGTAGTGGGTAGAGATGGGAACAATCAAATGTATCCTATTGCATGGGCTATTGTGGAGACTGAAAACACCGATAGTTGGAGATGGTTTCTAAAATTGTTGGTTGAAGACCTGGAGGGAGGTGATGGGTCTGGGTGGACAGTGGTCAGTGATCAACAAAAAGGGTTGAAAGTTGCTATCGATGAACTTCTTCCTTTTGCTGAACATAGGAATTGTTCAAGACACATATACGCAAATTTCAGAAAAAAGTTCTCATCCTTAGCATTAAGGAAGGCTTTTTGGGCAGCATCAATGTCAACATATGAAGCCGAGTTCAAGAGAAACATGAAAGAGGTGAATAGACTCAACAAGGATGCACATGATAAACTTCAAGAACTAAATCCTAAGGTATGGAGCAAGGCTTTTTTTAAGACTGTATGCAAATCAGATGTGGTGGAGAATAACATATCAGAATGCTTTAACGCTTGGATTGTGAAAGCAAGATGGATGAATTGTATTGATATGTTAGAAGAAATAAGGAGCCAAGTTATGATTAGGCTCCACACTAAAAGGGATGCAATGAAGAAGTCAGGTGATAGTATATGTCCTAGGATCAGAAAAAAGCTTGATAAAGCTATTGATGAGTCTGGGAATTGTTTCAGCTACATGGGGTGGGGGGGGAATCGGTTTGAGTTAAGATGAGAGGAGACACATATGTTGTTAACATTGACCAGAAGACATGTACTTGCAGAAAGTGGGATTTGACAGGGATTCCATGTGCTCATGCAATTTCAGCAATATATTTCAGGGAGGAAGAGCCTGAAACTTATCTTGCTCATTGGTACAAGAAGGAAACATACCTAAAAGCCTACACACACATGTTAGAGGTTATAAGCAGTTTTGGGGTGAAACAAGTTTTCAGAAGATGTTACCTCCTCCAATATGCAATAAAGTCGAGGAAGACCTAAGAAAATGAGAAGGAAAGAAGGATGGGAGAATCCAAAAATCCTACAAGGAGGATAACAAGGAAGGAAGGAAAATGCATTGCTTTCAAAATGTGACAAGACGAGGCACAATAAGGGTAATCATCTCCGCCATCGATGCCAAACAGATGAACTTCACCAAGCAATGTAAGTATTATAAAGCATGTTACATTATTTTTACTTCCACGCTTTTGTTTACCCGAGTTAAATATTATTGTTTCTCTTTGTCGAGGCAAAGAAGCGGCGATTCAAGAGGAAAAGTCAGACCGCATCGATTTTTCCAAAAAAAATAATTATAACAATGACATGGTGCGATTTGGTAATTCAAACAAGGTATTGTTATATCAATCAATTTCAGTTATCTTGACACTTCTCAATCAATTCACTAAACTCTAAGTGACATTTCTCTTTCTTTACTTCTCAACCAAAGTTGCAAGTTAAGAGGATAAAGACCCGCGCTAAAGTACCAGCAGGATATGGTGTTTATGTTAGTCCTGAGGGAGCTGTTATAGATAATATGAATGGACACAACTCTGGCTTAGTTTTTGTGAGTTAAAGCTTTTTTAAATTGCAAGTATTTCATTTACTTTTATTTGTCATTTTTCATATGTAACCATACTTGTGCTTGGTTATGTCAAATGCAGATGCCAACTCCAGGCGAAGTCATATATCAAGATGGATCAAGCAGAAATAACACACCTCCTGCTACAAGAATGTATAGAACCAAACTTACATAAAGCAACAATCCACCAACTTCAAGCACAATGGAAACAGTTAATCAGTCAAGTCAGTTGGAGAACATGAGAGATTAAGTTGGAAGCCAGTAGGAACATGAGATATCAATGTTTAATTATTAAGAACTTTGTTTAATATTTAAGAACTTTGTTTAATATTTAAGATTTTTGGGCAACATCAAGTTTGGGCCCGGTGTGTTTGGTTATGCTTGTGCTTGGTTATGTCAAATGCAGATGCCAATTGATATTGTTAATGGTAGTCGAGGAAGACCTTTGTTATTTTCATTGGATATTGTTAATGGGAGTCGTAATAGACCTTTTTTATCTTGGATATTGTTAATGGTAGTCGAGGAAGACCTTTGTTATTTTCATTGGATATTGTTAATGGGAGCTGTAATAGACCTTTTTTATCTTGGATATTGTTAATGGTAGTTATTTTCATTGAAATGGTTGGATTGTCCCCACAAGTGTTTATACCATTCATTCATAATTAATTAAATGGTAAAATTGACATTTGTTCACTATTGAAACAATCCTAGCATACTTGCCACCAAACCTAATTTGTTAAAGCCTCCTTAATTTGCAAAAAAAGAGAGCATTGAAATAAACAACAAACTAGAAAGATAAAAGCAGAGCATGTAATTCATTTATTAATTAAAGCAGAACATCATTCATTCATTAAAAAAATCAACATTATTCATTCATTGAAACAACAACATCCTGCATTCATTAAAACACCAAACAACACCAAACATCAAAATCCATTGAAACACCACGTAAATAAACCTTCAACCTAACTAATACATTAAAACAAAGCATCATTCATTCAAATTCTAACCCCAACAACACCAAACCAACTAACATCCATGAGCAAATTAAAAGAAACCATAAACATTTTTCCTTTTGTTGAGCTTTGACAGTAATCTTCTTTAGCTTTTTAACCTCCTTCTCCAATGTCTTCATTGAATCAAGTTCTGCCAACTCTTTCCAATCCTTGGTCTTCTCACTATTTTCATTCTTCAATTTAACCAACATCTCTCTCGCTTCATCTTCAACTTTAATGTCAAATCTTCAATAACATCTTTGGCTCGTTCAGAAATGGTGGATCGTACCATTTAAAAGAAACCGCATAAGCTCTCTCCGTCTATTACACAAAGAACACACCAGCCATTTTCAATGCAGAATCATATGAAAAAAGAAAAAAAAAACATCTTTCCAAAATCTTACCCGATAATTAATACACCCAATGAATCGCCTTCCTCGATGTTTTGTTCCATCTTTCTTTGCCTCCCACATTTGCACCATTGCTCCACAGTGACACCGACTTGGGAAGTCTGGTGTAATCCATTCATTTTTGTTGCATGAACTACAATCTTCTTCCCCGATTTCATTTACAATTCCACTCCAAGACGAGCTCATCCTTTCAATTAAACACTGAAAACCCAGAAGAAGAAGAAGAAGAAGAAGAAGGAAGAATGAGAGAAGAAGAATGAGAGAAGAAGGAAGAATGAGAGAAGAACCCTAATTTTTTCCCCCAAATATCGAGCTCTTTGTTTTTGCTGTTCGATCTCTTCGATTTTTGGTGAGCGAGAGAAGAAGGAAGAATGAGAAGAACCCTAAAAAAAATTTTCCCCAAATATCAAGCTTGGATCTCTTCGGTTTTTGCTGATCATCTTTTATAAATGGAAAACACATTAATTAAACTTTCATCGCCATCGCCATGTCATCCTTTCAGATCTCGACACATCAAATTTTCAAACGGAACATGGATGAAACCCTATTGTTTAACGGATTGCAACAATTTTCGAGTACAATAACTATTTTGTAAGTTTTTTCACTTTGGGTACCCACTTGTAAGTCGGGTACCCAATTGAGTAGTACCTTCTTTGGTTTGCTTCATTCATCTCTCTCACCACACATTTCAGTGCTCTCTACACAAATTGAGATATCATTTTTAAGCATCATTCATAGTTTGGTATCCTTATATATATATACATACTATATGTATTTATTGGGCAAGTTATGGCATTCATTCATATGAACAAACACATGTATACATATTCAAATTTATACACGAGGGGATACTACATCTGTTGGGCTTTTGGAGTCTAAATGCATTTATTAATTTGATAAAATTAAATATATTTCTTAAATGTAACTTATTTAACTATGAATGCACAAAAGCTTGCTTTGTAATGAAAATGCTTATGCCCTTGTTTGTTAAAATGTCATGACGGAAAGTCAAATTTAGAGTTCAGAATAAATTTCGAGTCAAATCTCAAGTCTTAAATTTATTTAACTAACCACATGTTCATTCAAAAAATCTTTTGATATTATTATTAGTAATTTAATTCTTTACATAGAGATATATTTTTTTAACATCTTTCTAGAGACTGACGTTAAAGTATGTGAAACAACTTGATGCTTATTATGGAAAATAAATTGAAAAAAAGTGCCTTTCAACTTATTCAAAATAAGTCTAATATCTTCAATTCACAAAAGATCAGGTTTAAATAAGTTAGAAGTTTGCATACAACATTTTCAATGCACATTGCACATCAAAGAAAAGACCCGTGGATAGGTGCATATAATTTAGAGCATCTCCAAGAGCATTAACAACAAAAACTCTTTAAATTGATGTTTGATGACCTAAGTGCATTATTTGTTACTTTCATATTTTATGCATCATTAGTCTTTTCAATTTATTTAACTATTAATCAAACTCATCAAACGAAATAAATATTGTTAGTCTTTAATTGTAGATTTGTAGAGAGAGAAGGAGATTACAGATTTAAAGAGTGAGACGAATGTTTGTTGACCTACGTGACAGTTTAAAAAAAATATTAAATTTTTTTTTATGATATAACTCATCTATTTAAATATAATAAAATGGTTGAAGCATGCTCTTATGAGATGTATATACTTTTATGTTTAACTTATTTGTCAAACATAGCAACTTATTTTCATAATAAATTATTCTCTTAACTTAGAAGGACTATTAAATAAGCTAAAAAGGAAGCAAGCAGTATTGAGGTGGTGGGATAGGTGAGGATAGTGCAGACAGAGTTGAATTGGTTTATTTGTATTTAGGTACTTTCAACTGTTGGATGTGATGGAAAGAAAGGGCATGAGAGATAATATTGACATATGGAAACTACACAAGATTGTGAGAGATAGAGAGTTTCTAGTGCCTGGGGGTCCTCCCTCCCCCAACTCCCCTTCCTAGCAGCTACTTCGTCTGATCTGACCATAAAAAAAGAAAAAGAAAAAAAAGCAGGTGAGAGAGAGAGAGAGAGAGAGTTGTTGATGATGAAAATCTTAGAAAGTAGTGGGTGTATACAGAGCTGACACCTGTCTCATTTATGCAGACTAGACTAGACCAGACCCTGTGTACTCTACTCACACTATTAGTATCTATTTTCTTAATTGGCCAATCAGTTACTCCACAACTTAATTACCAACTACTGCTCCCTCCTACTCAGATTAAATATCATTTTAGAGTTAAGCAAACTTATTAAGAAATAATATAAAATATCTTTTATGTCCTTAATTAATTATTTCTCTCTCCATAATTATCTCTTTTCATTCTCCACAATTGTCCCTAATTAATTATTTCTCTCTCCACAATTGTATTTACTAAGCATATTAAATAGAGGGGTAAATTAGGAAAAAAATAGTGCAATATTGCATAGAGATTCCAAAACGACACTTATATAGAATAAAATTAAACTCTCTAAAACGTCATTTAATCTGAATAGGATGGAGTATTAAGGAAAGATCGGTTTAGCATGATGTTCATTTTTAAGTAAGTTAATCAATTGATCAATGAAATATTGACACACATAAAATCTCGCATGTGTCAATACTCTATTGACCAATTTACCAACTTATCCAAAAATAAACTTGATGTTAACCAATTCCTTTAAGGACAAATGTTGCATCACACTTGAATTTTTTGAGTTTAAGTCGGTAGGAAGATCATTAATTGTTTGTTTTATGTTTAATATTCGGTGAAACTCACTGTATGCTCGTGTCAAAAATACATATAAAAATATATGTTCTTTTTATTTATGGTTATCGACACCCCAAAAGTGACAACATTGATTTTTTTAGTTCAAAGATAAAAATATTTTCGGGTCAATTTATGTGTTAATTGAAATTAAGTCCTTAAATCTCCTTAACTACTAGGCCAAGAATTAGTGACAACAATGTTATTACTACTCCCTCTGTTCTTAAAAGATTGTCGTTTAAGGTTAATGCACACAGATTAAGAAATGCAATTAATACCTAGCAAAAATAATATACTACCCTTATTAATTATCTCAATCAATTATTCACTTCTCAATGTTTCTTATTCAATTCAACCAATTACTTTTTATTCAACCAATTACTACTTGGTAAACATTGAATTGAATAAGAATCATTGGGAATGGAAGAAAACTTTAAATATGACAAAGCTTTAAATAAGGATAAAGTAAGAAAAAAATAGCTAATGTGTATTGATAAACTCAAAACGACAATCTTTTTAGAACAAAAATTACTTTCTAAAACGACAATCTTTTAGGAACGGAGGGAATACATTTAAACACTACTTATTACTCCCTCCTTTCTATTATATTAAACGAGTATATAATCACTCATATTAAGAAATTTTATTAATTTTAATGTTAGGTGATTAATGTTAGTTTAAAATTTTATTACTATTCATACACTAATTAATTACTTTTTCTAATCTCTCTCGATTTTTTTTAAATAAAGTAGAAAGATAATAATTATTTTTTTGAAATATAAAACTACGCATTTTTTTAATTTTTTTTACCTTGTATAATAGAACGGAGAAAATACTTTATGATCAACTTAGAATTTACATACATAATTTCCCATCCCAATGGGTCCGTCCTACGAAAAGGAAGTGATTAATATGAAGTTTATTTTTGGGTAAGTTGATCAATTGATCAATAGAATGTTGATACGCAGACGAGGCTCTATATGTGTCAGCATTCTATTGGCCAATTGACCAACTTACACAAAAATAAACTTCATGCTAACCGAATCTCTACGAAAGAGAACATCAAGTGCACAACGAGTATGTTCTGTGTAGCGGCGGGGAAAAAAAAAGTCACAAGGCAGACAGGCACCTGACATTATTCTGTAGATTTTATAGCCTTGTTTTCATTTAGGATATTTCTACCCAGGTTCTTAAAATCGGATAGTTTATCGAATCGAAAAAGATACCGGGTAGATGTGTAAGACCCCAAATTATTAATAAATGAAATTTAATTTCCTCTAATTATTATTTTGAAATAGTAAGGGTTGATGTGATTAATGTGGATAGTTATAGGTAAAATACGCAAATATTTCAAAATAAGCAAGTGGTTATAAAATATTCATTGTTGTTAGGGAATATTCGTTTGGTCGTGGAATATTCAAATCGCTTGTCGGGGAATATTAGATGACTGCCGGTAGCGACCATGTGTGGGCCACATAATGGAAAGAGATTGGAGGAAGAAAACGATAAATATAAGTTGTTTAAAAATAACGGCGTAATTATTACCGCTTTTAATCTGTAGAATACCCGGTGGTTAAAACACGATGAATACGGCGTTGTTGACGATGAATCTGGCGTTGTTGCATTCAATTATTGACTCTTACGTAAGAAGGCACTACTCAATAATGGTTACAGAATTATATTCGAAGATTTTATTGGTTCAATAATTGTTGCGTTGATATTTTATATTGCTGTTGTTTCAATAATTGTCATTACACAATATTTTTTATTATCGAAGCAATAATTCATATTATCTGAATAATATTATTAGATAACATTATTGGCAATGTCTAGAAAGTTTTGTCTAAGGAGATGTTTGGTCACCTAATTCAAGGCCAAGAAGGAGAAATTCTTATTGGAAAGCCCTCTTTCCTGAACCGCGCTTGGTTCACAATATTGTGATTCGTAATATTATTTGTGAATAATTAATTATTGATTCATATGATGAGGAAAATATTGATTTTATGTGGATATAGATGGAGAAAATTTTTAATGTGACAATTGTTGAAAATTAAAATTTTATCTTTTACGATAAAATAATTCATTTAAATATATATATTATTATATTTTAATAATATAATAATGGTGATATTTTACAACGAATGTGGGATATATGAGTATCGAGGAGGAAGAGTATTTTTGTTGCAATAAATGTTTAAAACATGTTAAACATGTCATTGGACCCCATTTATCGATGAAATTTGATTATACCTCTAAAATCACCCGTTTATGGATTTCGCCAATTTCTCGCTTGGAATTTGGAAAAACTTTCTTCGCAAAGTTGTAGAGAATTGAATTTCCTATAAAAACTCATGAGATTTGAATTTTCTAACAAAAGGACAATTTATTATGAATTATTGAAGTTAGGAGTTCAAATAATTGATTTTGGAAGTTTTAAATATTTATATTAACAAAATGTTTTTTACATTTGTAAGCCTCATGAATCACATGTTAAGTTGCTGAAATCAGAAGTCTAAGTGGGCGATAAAATTTTAATATAAATTAATATTATATTAAATTTTCGCTGTGTTCTAAGCATTTTCCTATAAATAGGGTCTTGGGTTAGAATTGAAAATCACACGAAGCGAGTTTTTCTCTCTATATTATCGAGCGTATTCTTGTGAGTATTTTGAGTATACTTTGAGTATTGCTATATACGGTCAAGTTCAAGTCATGCTTTATATCCAGGTATTTCAACTGAAATCTTGTCTTTCGAGGTAAGGGATATTATATTTTTTCAGTAATGATATTATTTCTTCAATATCATTATGTCAAATATTGATCTGAAATTTTATCAAATTTGAAACTTTTAGTGTCGTGGTTACTATTCACGATATAAGACTATTCACGATATCGACACTATTTATTCACGAATATTTACACTTATTCATCAAAAATGAAATTTTTTTCTTTTCGTCCAAAATATCTATTCGGATACTAGCTTTGATTGTATCCATGTTTTGATCATTCTTGAATTTTACACCACTATGATTATTTTGAGGTATTTTGGACATGGATAAAACAAAGTACTAATCCTTAATCCTTAATCCTTGTCATTTTGTTTCATTGGATTGTTTTTCTTTAAAAATATTTTCATCATCCTCATCTTAAATGATGATGTTATTGAATATCTTTGGCCTATAGTGCAAAGATGAATGATTTATGATGAATATCTTTGGCTGTAGAAGGCAGATGAATGATTTCGATGAATATCTTTTGGCCGTAGCAAAAGATGAACATGTGTTTAGATGAACATGACTAATTTGGTGAATGTCCTTGGCCCACGTAGTGCAAGGATGAGTATATGATTCCGGATATATATTGATTGATGTTACGAGGATAAAAATATTGATGATGGACTGTTAAATTCATAGATATTAGTAGATTTCATCCTCTACGTAACTCTTCTATGAATTAATATTTTCCATCATGCAGTATTGATTTAAAACTTGTTGTCTATTGTATTGTATTAGATTTTTTTTCCTGTTGAAGACTAACGATAATTTGTTGTATATTATCTTAGTCATAATAATATTCTTTATCGGGCTAGTTGAGCTCACCCTTTTTCCTTTTTGTTCCATTTTTCTTCTCGGGGAGGCGAGAATGTAAGCGAGTACGTAGTCGGGGTATGGAATGATGGTTTTAGAGAGTTGTTTAGTAGTCCTCACCATTTTTATAAAATAATGTATTAATAATTATGATGAGGATTTATTTGTATATGGATATTGTTTAGATGGCAATATCTGTATTTAAACTCATGATTTCTTGTTGTAATAATAAAGTTGTAGTTATTTATGTACCATGTATTTGGCGACTCAGAATGGGTTGGATGGAATGGACCTATTTTGGGGGCGTCACAAGATGGATCACTGGTCCAATCAGTGGTCGAACCGTTATTAACCCAATAACGTCATTAATATATAAAAATATATATTATTAGTAATTAATAAAAAAATTTAAGAATCTCATTTTTCATGAACTAAAACAAAATAAAGATGAGTTACAATATTAATAAAAGTGGTTAATTTTAATATTAAATTTTCTTTTGGTAAAAAATAAATAAATTAAAAATCGGGTCAACTGGGTCAATTAACACCAAGTTTCCTTATAAAAACAGAACGTTGTCGTTTCAATCTTAAGTTCCGTTTGCAGTTTTAATACTGTTAATGCTTGGTCCTTCCAAACGACTTCAAGAAACTGAGAATTCACGTCCGCAGTTTAATATTGCGGATCTTAGGTCTCCTTATAAGTGTGGTCAAGTAATGCTGCAAACTTCATACTTGATATAATGATTTTTAGATCTCATCTCATTTTGACAATAGCGATTTAGAGAAGTAAAAGAGTTCGAATTAAGGCTCAAGAATTTTTTATTTTTTATTGTGTATTGTTATTATTTATTACTGATTACTTGAATCTGTAACAACTACCAATAATATGCAAGATAAATAGAAAATTATTGGCTTTAATAAGTTATTTATTTATATTTTTCAACCTCATCTCATTTTTTCAGTATCGATCTGGGATAAGTATATTTCGATTTAATACTATATTAAGTTTTTTATTTGTTCTTGGGTAATTTATCATCATCTCAGATAAGATGATGAATCTACAACAAAAATACCCAAGAAAATAGAAGATTAATAACATTAAATAGAACTTTTCTCGTCTAAAGTCCTCGTCCGCAGTTTAATATTGCGGACATTAGTTTACTATTAAAACGGTGCCATTTTTTAATAAAAACATAAGTCTGCAGAACTAAACTGCGGATTTTGACTGATAAAAACTTAATTGCAAACGACTTATGTTATTCTTGAATAACCTCAACATGTTGTGATGACATTTTAGGGTTTGCATAGAAGAGTTAAACAATTGACTCATCCTACCAGTACATTGGTTGTTAGATATTAAACCCTATGGTTGATTTTTAAAACTTCTCTATATGGATTTTGGTGAAACTTTTCTGTATGGATTTCTTGTTAGATGTTTAAGCTAAAAATCATTTATTTCTCTTTCATATTCTTGTTAATTGTTACAGATTCATGTTATATGGGATGGAGTGTTTTGAAAATAAGTATGAAGCATAAGAGACAACATGAAATTTTAGAGATTAATTTTTCTCATCAACACAGATCACATGAATCAATAAAACAAGAACATAGAAGAAGAAATAGAAAATTCTTGATCCTTAATTCAAACTCTTGTACACAGTGGCGAAGCCACGTCAATTTTGTGGGGTCAATTGACCCCACTAAAATTTTATAAATTTTCTAGGGTTAAATGCAAAACCGGCCACTGAACTTTTCTGATATTTGGGTATTGAGCCCCTTTCTTCTGGTCAACGCAAACTGAGCCCTTTTCTAGTCAAAAATTTGAATTTTGAACCCCGAGGCTCCACGTAATGCGTTGACACGGTGATGTGGCACTGCATTGGGCGCTATCATGACACATCGTCACTGTAGGTATGACGTGATATTTAATAATAAAATTTGACACTTGTCCAATGACATGGCAGGTATTTTAAATTTTTTCCAAAACTTGCTTCTCCTTAGACTCAAACCCATGACCAAACGTTGAAAATTTGATCACTCTACCACCCAAGCACCACAAACCTTGCTGTTAGTAATTTGCAAGGAATAAGTTTTATATCAAAACATGATATTTCCCTCAAAACAATTAAAACACTTACAGATTTACAGACAATAAAAGTAATAATAATAATAATAATAATAACAGTAATAATAATAATAATAATAATAAAATAAAATAGTAATAATAATAATAACAGTTAGTTATTTTAAAGATAATAATAATAATAATAATAGTACTACTACTAATAATAACAATAACAATAATAATAATAATAATAATAATAATAATAATAATAATAATAAAATATAATAATAATAATAATAATAATAATAATAATAATAATAATATTTTTCTTTGCCGTTGGTGGTGGAGTTTATTGACTTATATAATTACATATATACTTACATTCTGACAAGATAATTTCCCAAAATATATTCATAGTAAAAATATGGTTTTAATTGCAGTTATGGAAATGGTACCGACTGAGTCACGTGAGAAGCGACAGGCAAGTTGATGAGAGCTGAAGTTTTCACGTTATGGACCACGTGTCACCCATAATAGATAAATAAATAAATAAATAATAATAGGAGTATCTTGCTTATTCCTTCGTAGACCTGACAAAGATGGCCCAGGGCTCATGGAAGGCCAAAAAATCACCATAGTAAATGAATGGCTTTTGGTTTTATTTTTTAATTTATATAAATTTTAGGTAATTTTACCGACCCATTTCATTTAATTTATTTTTTATTTTTTATTTAGCAAAATGTAGTGGGTTATGAGGTTTGAACACAAGACTTGTAAGTAAATAAATAAGAGTTCAAACCAACTGAGCTACAACTATTTATTTTTAATGCAATAATATATATGATTATATATTTATATATGTCATATATACTAGTAAATAGTGAGCTACTTGAATTCAAATTTTAATAAAAGGAATATGATTACAATTAACTTTAATTTTCAAGTCAAAAGATATTAAGAACAAGGCACAAAAGCTCTGTAATATTAGTAAGTGTATTGCTAAAAGGTTCTACCTTTTTTTTAGCCGAGAGAGATGAGTATATATAATATTGGGACCAACAGCTATAAAATATTGAAACAAGAATACCCAAAATCTTGGATGGAATAAAATAAAATATTAGCAACAATATTTGATCCACCCGGTATGAGAGGATATTTCTCCAAAATAATTTTTTCAAAGATTTTGATACTCAAAACTAAAACAATTTGAAAAAGCTTAATTAAAGGAAAAGATAACCCAAACAGATTTGATAAAATTATGTCAATAGAGTCCCAATCGGTTTGTTGACATATTCAAAGCCCTGAATCTAGTAAGTACAATCCAAATGGAGTAATCACAAAACCAAACAATAATCATCATAGGTACTTTAATTTAAGTTTTCTGATATCAACATTTTGGAGCTATTCCCTTAATTTTCATGTCTTCTTTAGATACTTTGTTTATGTTATTATGGAATATATTTATAATATTGTTAACTACTAGAACATTTATTATTAATAATATTTATAATATTGTTTATTATTATTTATTTTTAATATTAATTATTATTAATATTTTTGGTGTAGCAAAATTTTGTTAAAAAAAAAAAATTAAAGAGGAAGCCCCAGAACCTAAGTAAATTAAATCAGGCCCTGGTAGAAACAATTTAATTTCACTCAAAACTCGGGCCTTTTTTGCCCTACCAATATATCGTCTTGCCCAAACCCATTTGCTGGTCTATTCCTTCGACTTTGGAAGACATACATCTTCTCCTCTACTCTAGAGTCACGTTGCCCATGGGCACACAGTACTTTATTATTATTATTATTATTAATATTATTAGTACTATTGTTATTATTATTGTTATTGTTATTGTTATTGTTATTGTTATTGTTATTATTATTACTATTTTATTTTATTTTATTATTATTATTATTGTTATTGTTATTATTATTACTATTTTCTTTTCTTTTTTTTCTTTTATTTTTACTATTAATATTATTAGTACTATTATTATTGTTATTATTATTATTATTATTAGTACTACAACCGCTAATGTTAGGCAAGATGGAAAAATCATATGTTTTGATATAAAGATTAATTCTTGCAAAATTTTAACAGTTGTTTATGTTGCTCTAGTGGTCATATGGCCAAACTTTTAAATATGATGTTGTGAGTTCAAATCCTTGCAAAGTCAAATTTTTGGAAAACAATCAAAAGAAGACGCCATGTCAGCAATGCTCGTGTTAAATTAAAATATTAAATACCACGTCAGACCTGCCACACATGTCACGTAGGCGCCACGTGTGCCACATCAGCAAGTCAATGCACATGTGGCGCATGAGGGTTCAAAGTCCAAATTTTTGAATAGAAAGGGGCTCAGTTTGCGTTGACCGGAAGAAACGGGCTCAATACCCAAATATCAAAAAAGTTTAGTGGTCGACTTTGCATTTAACTCAATTTTCTATTATACGGGGTCAAATTAAAAATTTATAACTTTGTCAATCAAATTTTAATCATATATGACTCATATCCTTTCAATTAATATATGTATCTCTCTATAATATTTTAAACTAAATAATAATCTAATTTATATTATTTTTAAAAATAAATAATAAATTACTTACTTATGAACAGTTCTGATTAAAAAAGTATATTATAATTCGATATAGTGTATATATACCATATATTGTTACTCATTATATTTTCATTGTAATATAATATATATATATATATACACACCCGAAAGTATAAAGTATTAAAAAAAATTATCTGGGGCGCCGCCTCAACCCCGCCAATTTTTTTTATAATTTAGTAATAAATTTGACCCCACTGCTAAAAACTTCTGGCTTTGCCACTGCTTGTACATGAGATCCAAAAGTCATGCTTTAAATTATAGAGTTTGCAGTACTTATAATATGTCCTATCGTCCGCTACTATTAAACTGCAAACGAGACTTCTCAGTTTCTTGGTGTCGTTTGGACGAACCTAGTGTCCGCAGTATTAAACTGCGGATGAAACTTAAGATTTAAACGACAACTTTTCATTTTCAGAAGGAAACTTAGCGTCCGCAATTTAATATTGCAGACGGGGACTTGTAAAGTAGAGGTATGTTGACATTTATCTCGTCCGCAGTATTAAATTGCGGAATATTGAAAATTAAACTGCAGAGGAGGACTATTTTAATCTTTCGATATTCGGATGGACGCTCAAGATTTGATTTAATATTAATCTTAAATTGATAACGTTAACTATAAATTATTCTCTCTCTCTCTCTCTCTATATATATATATATATATATATCCTAGCAACAGTCTCGTTCCTCTGGCACTATGAACGGTGGAATTTATCCAAATTTTGGACGACATAGTTGATTTATTAGGATGAGCGAAAAATTTAAAATTATTTGTATTTTATTATATATATATATATATATATATATATATATATATATATATGAGTTGTTGAGTTTTAGTAAGGAAAACGAAAGAGGGAGGGGAATCTATGGGCGCAGAAAGAAATGGGGTGGGACATATTCTAATTTGTGTGACACACTCTATATATATATATTGCTAGATATTTTGTACTCTCTCTATATATATTGCTAGATTTGTTTTGTTTTACACACACACACACACACACACACACACACATATATATATATATATATATATATATATATATATATATATATATATATATATATTGCTGGATCTTAAGCTCACCTTTATCCAATCTCACTCTCTTTTAATGACGGATTTGACCCGGTGACGGTTCGGTCATACAACCGTCGTCTATACTTTTAACGACGCTTATATGTTGTCCGTCGCTAAAAGTATGATTTACGGTGCCAGATCAAGGCAACCGTCACGATCCGTCCCTAAAGGGGTGAGCTCGGGTGAATTGGATAAGGGTGAGCTTAAGATATATATATATATATATATATATATATATATATATATATATATATATATATATAGGTCAAGATCCAAAGCAAACAAGCAGGTTGCCATATGTCTTATTTCATTGAACCAATATCTCATTCGTTGATCTTGATATTGGATAGTCTAGATTAAGAACTTAAATTCCTCTGTCGTAACAACATGTAGCGGCAATTCACTTCACAAATTGCAAATTACTTAACATGCCCCCCAAAGTAATCAAAATGTCAAAAAGTAATTAAAAATTTGGGATCCACATGATGCTTGCCGCTACAAGTAGCGGCTGGAGATAAAATAATTAGTAATATTATTATTCAATATAATATCAATTATGTAATATTATTATAATATTCTCTACGTCCCATAGTTATAGGCTGATTTTCCATTTTGAGATGTCTCAATATATAGGCTACTTACTATTTATAAAATTTAGTTGGTTCATTGTTTTACTTTTATGCCCTTATAATAAATATTCAACCATTACTCTTTTTTTGAGGAAACAACATTCAATGTCATTATTTTTATTACCACATTTAATGTTGTTGTATTCTCATTGGTTAAAGTTCTATGATTATGGACTTTAATGGTCAGTACACGTCACTCAATGAAGTTGAGAGTTCCAGTGTGATAAGTAAGAAGTAATTAACTTATTCATTAATTCCATATTAAAGGGTATATGTGAAAAATTATGTTAAAAATTGCCACTTATTGATTTTCTTAAACTATGTGCCAAAAGAAATCAACCTATAACTATGGGACGGAGGGAGTATTATTATGGGACATGCCGCTACATAGTGTAGCGGCTGGCTCATTTTCGCCTCGGGAACTGCTTGTGACTTAATTGCTTAATTATTTATGTTGGGTGAAATTAACTCGTGGCTTAAAGTTATCAAATTAACATAATACATAGAAAAGTTTCAAAATCATAAATCAATTAGTATACTTTTGTGAGTCATAATTATATACTTTATAATTATAATTATAAAATATATTCAAATTATAATTATAATTATAATAATTATTATTATTATTAAGAAATGGAGGGAGTATTAGCTAGTCGAGACTTGGTTCATTTAAGAAGACACTGATTTTCCAATGCAATCGGATCCATAGGGGAGTGCTTAACATGAAGTGAATTTCATGGTAAGATCATTTCATGATCAATACAGTGCTGACATGTAAACGGAGAAATCACCCTCCCGTCTATGAACATGAAGTGAACTTATCATGAAATTCATTTTATCCCGCTGCTACATGCTATAACCATAAAGACTCCCATATTAAATAACAAGTCTTTTCATGTATATACCAAAAATCATTCTAAATATAATTGGACTTAATAACTCATATTAGACTTAATTATAGTCCATATGTCACATTTAATTAGACCAATTGATTAGTCTGATTTAATATATACAATTAATATTAACCCATAAAATAATATTACATATTGTTAATTGAAAATTGATTTATATAAAATTAATAAATCACAAGCTAATCACAGACTAATCATCGGTTTAATAACTAAATATATATATATATATATATATATATATATATATATATATATATATATATATATATAGGATTAATTAAACTCTTTATTAATGACTTTTGATCAACTAATTAATTAAGTAGCTAGTATGATTTTTAGGCATATTATCTTTCTTGTGATCAGTACTTTAGTGTTCAAAACCTGTAAAACAAAACTTTAAGACTTGACAATAATTTCACAGACACGGACACCACCAAGCAATCACCTTTGGGCAGAATGAATGCTTAGCATGCGGATAACAGGCATGAGCTAGCTAGGGTATATTCTAATATTCACAATTTACAACCTTTGGGTGTAATAAATTATTTCAACTAGTCACTGCCTAATTAAGCATATGTTATATATGTATATATATGTGACCCTCTCAGTTTTAGTTCGTAACCATGATCACTTTTGGGCAGATAGGTAAATTATCAACAAAAAAATAATAGATCTTTTTTGTAATTCTATTAAAATAGATATAACAAAAAATTAAGAATCCTGAACGTGTAGGTATAATATGAAAAAGGGATCTTCCTGATTCAAAAACTACAAGTCTGAGATTTGGGCCTATTTTATTAGGTAATTTTTGTGGGCCTTTAAATTTAAACCGACGTGATTTGGACTCTTTTATTTGGTTATATATATATATATATATATATATATATATATATATATATATATATATATATATATATATATATATATATGGGATTTCATCCTAACCAGTTCTTTGTGGAGCAACCCATTTTTGGCTTTGTGAATATATTTTTTCAGGTAGAAATTTCACGAGCCAAAAAGGGTTGCTCCACAACAACCAAATTCTGTATAGATGGAGCACTATATATATATATATATATATATATATATATATACATCTTGGAGGCCCTAAAAAATTATCAATTTTAGTGGACCTAAAGCCCGAGCACCTTGAGTTTTAGCCCAGGGCCGATGCTGAGTCTTTCTGCCTCGCCAAAAAATTCGATAAATTATATTTAGGGTAAATTACATATAATAGTACATTTTTAGAAATAATTACAAAAATCATACACCTATAAAATAATTACAAAAGTATTACACTTTTTTGTTTTTATTTTCAATCTTAACATAATTAAAGGTCCTTAAATTAAGGGATTAATATGTAATGGCTGACATGACAATATTAGTATAATTAGAATTCTTTAATTTAAGGGATTAGTTTTGGTAGGTACCATTTTCTCTCTCATCTCCTCTTATTCTGCCATTTTATTCTTTTCTGTCATTTTCTCTCTCATCTCCTCCTACTTTCATTTTTCAGACGCTTAACGCACTTCTATTCTTCCATTTTTATATTTAAAGACAAAAGTGAAGAGTGAAGAGAGAAGATGAAGACGCCATTGAAGAGAGAAGATGAAGACGCCATTTTGCCATTTTCTTTCTCATTTTCTTCTATTCTGCCATTTTTTCTTCAAAAGATGAAGACGCCATTTTTGCCATTTCTGTATAAAAGATGAAGACTGTGACGCCCCCAAAATAGGTATATATCACCCATTCTGAGTTGTCAATACATGGTACAGAAACAACTACAACTTTATTATTACAATAGTAAAACTGTGAGTTTGAATACAAATATTATCTTCTAGACAATATCTATACCCAAATAAATCCTCATCACATTTATTGATACATTATTTTATAAAAATGGTGAGTTCTACTAAACAACTCTCTCTATAACCATCATTCCATACCCCAGGCTGCGTATCATTTACATTCTCGCCTCCGAGAAGAAAAATGGAACAAAAAGAAAAAGTGTGAGCTTAACTAGCCCAATAAAGAATATTATGACTAAGATAATATACAACAAATTATCGTTAGTCTCCAAACAGGGAAAAATCTAATAGAATACAATAGACAACAAGTTTTAAATCAATATTCGCAATGAAATAATAATTCATTAGAAGAGTTAAGTAGAGAATGCAAACTACTATCTTTTATGTATGAATTTAAAAGTTCATCGTCTATCTTTTATCCCCTGTAACATCAATCAATATATATCCGGAATCAAATATTCATCTTTTGCACTACTGAGCCAAAAATATATTCATCGATTGGTCGTGTTTCATCTAAACACACATTCATCTTTGCACAATGAGCCAAAGATATTCATCGAAATCATTCATCTTTGCACTACTGGGCCAAAGATATTCAATAATGTCATCATTTAAGACTGAGGATGATGAAAAATATTTTTAAAGAAACGAATCCAGTAAAACAAAATAACAAGGATTAATGATTCGTACTTTGTTTTATCCATGTCCAAAAATATCTCAAAAATAATCATAGTGGTGTAAAATTCAAGAATGATCAAAACATGGATACAATCAAAGCTAGTATCCATAATAGATATTTTGGACGAAAAGGAAAATTTTTATTTTTCGATGAATAGTGTCGTATTCGTGAATAGTGCCGTATATATGAATAGTAACTCCGGCACAACAAGTTTCAAATTTGATTAAAAGTTCAGATCAATACTTCGGCATAATGATATTGGAAGAATTAATATCATTTAAAAAAAAAAAAAATATCCCTTACCTTGAAAGATTTATACTTTACAAATTTGAAACAGGATATAAATTTATTACTTGAACTTTAGTATAGCAATACTCAAAGTATACTCAAAATACTCACAAGAATACGCTTTGATAATATAGAGAGAAAACTTGATCTACTGGTGTGATTTTCAATTCTAACCTAAGCACCCTATTTATAGGAAAATGCTTAGAACACCAAAGCAGAAAATTTATTAAAATATATTATTAATAATAAATTTTATACGCCTCCTTGGAAAATCAGATTTCTAACATATCCCACATGCTCATGTTCTAGAAAAAGTGAGAAAAACGTTTTTATTAAAAAAATATTTAAAACTTCCAAAAATTAATTATTTTGGAGCTTCAGAACTTCAATAATTCATAATAAATAGCCCTTTTATCAGAAAATTTGAATCTCGCGACTTTTTATAGAAAATTCAATTCTCTACAACTTTACAGAAGAAAATTTTTCCAAATTCCAAACAGAAATTGACCGAAATCTATAAACGGGCAATTTTACAGGCTATAATCAAATTTCAATCAAGAAATGGGGTCCACCGACATGTTTAACATGTTTTAAACATTTATTGCAACAAAAATACTCTTCCTCCTCGTATACTCATATATCCCACATTCGTTATAAAAATATCACCATTATTATATTATTAAAATATAATAATATATATATTTAAATGAATTATTTTATCAAGAAAAAGATAAAATTTTATTTTCAACAATTGTCACATTAAAAATTTTCTCAATCTATATCCACATAAAATCAATATTTTCCTCATCATATGAATCAATAATTAATTATTCACAAATAATATTACGGAATCACAATATTGACAAACTGCATAGTTCAGAAAGAGGGGCTTTCCAATAAGAATTTCTCCTTCATCGGCGCCGCAATTAGGTGACCAAACCTCTCCTTAGATGAGAACTTTCTAGACATTGCCAATAATGTTATCCAATAATATTATTAGGATAATATGAATTATTGTTTCGATAATAAAAATAATTGTGTAGTGACAATTATTGAAACAACGATAATATAAAATATCAACACAACAATTATTGAATCAATAAAATAAAATAACGAAAAGTAATTATCGTAACCATTATTGAAAGTAGTGCCTTCTTACGTAAGAATCAATAATTGGTGCAATACCGTAAGTGTCTTCTTGTGTTTTTAACCAAAGTATTTTAACAATATTAATTGTAATAACTACGTAGTTATTTTTAAACAACTTATATTTGTCGTTTTCTTCATCTAATCGCTTTCAAGTTATGGGGCCCAATACATTGGTTGCTTGTCGTCATTGAATATTCTATAAAGATGCAGAATATTCCACGACCAAACGAATATTCCCCGACAACAATAAATATTTTATAACCACTTGCTTATTTTGAAATATTTGTGTATTTTACCCATAACTATCCACATTAGTCACATCAACCCTTACTATTTCAAAATAATAATTAGAGGAAATTAAATTTCATTTATTAAATATTTGGGGTCTTACAAAGACGTCATTTCTGCCATTTCTTCTATTCTGCCATTTTTTCTAACTCTTTCATTCTTCCAATTGTTCTTCATATTTCTTTGTGCTCTGTTTTTGTAAGTACTTCTATTTTACCTCTCCCTCTCTCTCTCTCGAGCACTAATTTTTAAGGTTTTCTTTTTAATTTCATTCATTTGGGGTTTATGATCTTAATTTTACGCAAAATGTGCGTTTGATTATGAATTTATGATCACTTTTTTTTGTTGATTGGTGTTTACCTTAGTATAAAAGTTTGGTTACCTCAGTATAAAGTTTGGTAACCAAACTTTTTATATTTAAATAACAAAACTTTATCTTAAGGTAACAAATTTTTATACCAAGGTAACCAATTCACCTCCACACCATCAATTTTTTTATAGTGCAGTTGGTAACCAAACCTTCACACCAAGGTAACCAAACCTTCATACCAAGGTAACCTTGATATAAATGTTTGGTTACCTCAGTATAAAAGTTTGGTTATCTTAGTATAAAAGTTTGTTTACCTTAGTATAAACGTTTGGTTACCTTAGTATAAAAGTTTTGGTTACCTTGGTATAAAAGTTTGGTTACTTTAATATAAAAGTTTGGTTACCTCAGTATAAAAGTTTGGTTACCTTGGTATAAAAATTTGGTTACCTTAGTATAAAAGTTTGATTACCTTGTTATAAAAGTTTGGTTACCATGACATTACTAATGATCTTCTCCTCTGCAGTATCTTGAGAATTTCCTTTTACTACCAGAAAATGGTTGCTCCCGCCACTACCGCCCCAGCCTCCACCTCCACCGTCTCTGTAACCACCACTTGAGCCACCACCGCCATCTCCGCCACCACCGCCATCGCCATTGTTACCTCCTCTATAGCCATCACCGCCGCCTCTGAAGCCACCATTACCACCTCCTCCAAAGCTTCCACCTCCGCTAAAAATTGCATCCGCCACCTCTTGCAAAGTACAAAATTTGTGCAGTCTTTCCTGTGAAATTTGAATTTGAATTTGTTTTTGTGGTTAGATCCCAGATATTTGAATTTGAATGATTAGTTATGGCAGATATTTCTCCTTAATTTTAGGTTTCCTTATTAATATGAATTGCGTTATTTTTATAATTATGTTGTGTGTGTTTTATTTTTATAATTGTTTTTTAATTATTGTATATTAGTGTTAAGGACCCTTACATTTAATCCATCTGATCCAGAAAGATCTGTGTTGCTAGATTAAATATAATTTAAGATTTATGCACGCCGTCACTATCGGGGAGATATGTTCGTAGTAGGTCAAAATTGGCTGCACATCGTACAAACAAAGATGTGAACGAGTCATGTTCTCAATTACAAATAATATCATGGGTTATTTTTTTTAAACTTTTTTGAGGCCTCATTCTCATCCCCTTAATTGACACTTGTCTATAAAATCTCCAACACAAATCACAAAATACAATCCCACTCTATCTTTTTCTCTCTGGATCCTCCAATGTGGTCATCAGGTGGCAGTGATAATAATCAAGATTATAACAAGAACAAGAACTGCTTTTTAATATCTTCAATATCCTCCTCAACTTCTTCTTCTTCTTCATCACCCTCGCCATTTTCAAACCCTAAAAGTATGGAAGAAGTTTGGAATGACATCACCCTCTCTTCTCTACCAGCTTCTCATGGCCTACAAGATCGACACTTTAATCTGCAAGACTTTTTGGCCCGGCCCTTTTCGCATAACCCACCCAACACCAACCTCCCCTCCTCCACCGCCACCTACGGCTCTCCTCCGCCGCCCCCGGACACCGTCTTGAGCTTGAACCCCGGTCAAGACTTCCACTTTGAGCCTCAGGTAATAGTGCCCATTTCAAATGCGGGTTCTTTTAGCACAGCCGTACCCTATGATGGCTCTGTTGTATTGATCGGAAAGAAAAGGTTCCCGGATTCCGATGAGAATACCGGCGACCGGAGACACAAGAGGATGATCAAGAACCGCGAGTCAGCTGCTCGGTCGAGGGCTAGAAAACAGGAATGTACCTGCTTTCCTTTTTACTACTTTTAACTTGTGGACTAAAGAATATAGCCCAAAAAATATATTTATATAAAATAAATAAAAATTCTGTGTATATATTTGGTTACATAGCGTTTAATGAGTTTAAAAGTTTAAATGTATTTCAAAATTTTGTTCATTTATTAACCGTTTATTTTAAATAAAATTTATTTTATTTACATAAATAATATTTGATGCTCAAATAAAATGCATTAAAATTGAAGCAATGCGTTTATTATAGGTCCAAACACTTGGACTAACATCTCAGAAATTATTTACAAAATTTATGTAAATAAGTTTTAAAAATGATATTCATTAATTAATTATGGGACAGATTTGGTCAAAGTCTTGATTAATTTAGTCAGACTTTGGTCCAGGGCAAATTCAGAAAAGATTTAAGTGCACTTTTATAAAGAGCTTTTGGCTGGACCGGTTGGTTCAACTGATTGAATCGGAAATCGGTTGAATCAGTGGTCAAAACGAGAATTCAACCCGTTCGATTACATATTTGACCAGTAGTTCAATTGATAAAATCGATTAAGTTCAATTGATTCAATAAAAATATTGTCTTAACCATTATAGCTAGGTCTAGTAGATAAAGTACACCTATATTAATATACTCCTATATATATATATATATATAATATACTCATGAGATTTGACCATTTGTTGGTAAATTATATATTTTGTTTGGCTGAAATTGCTGATAAAATCTTTGTTTGTGCATGTGGCTTTGTTTTTTATACTTTCCCCATTTTGGTGAATGGTGGTTAATTACAGGCTTATACAAATGAGCTTATCATAGAACGGGAAATCTTAAAGGAAGAAAATGACAGGCTCAAAAAACAGCAACAACAGGTAATATAATATAATATAATATAATATATATATATATATATATATATATATATATATATATAGGATGGTAGATCGATCAGTTTGAGCTTTCAAAAAGACAAACCCCTTAAATGGGAAATCCTTTTAGAATAAGTCTACGCAGACATGTTTATTGGACAGATTTATTGGACAGGTGCAAATTTATTTATTTATTTTTTTTTTTTTGTTAGTGACTTTTAAAAAATGTTTAGTATTTATTTGAACAGAAATTTTTATAAAATATAGTGTTTTAGATGTAATTTTGATACATATATGTATTTGTATATGTATTCAAATTATACTTAAAACACTATATTTTATAAAAATTTCTGTTGAAATAAATACTATACATTTTTTAAAAATCGCTAGCAAAAAAAAAAAAAAAATTTGCATCGGTCCAATAAATCTGTCCAATAAACATGTCTGCGTAGCATTGCTCATGCTTTTATAGTTAGTTTCCAAATCAAGCTTTTTAACACAGTTGAATGTTATGGGGCATATTTCCAATTTAGCAAACTTTGTTAATTTTGTGCCTTTTATTATTATTATTTATTGGCATCTAAATAAAAACATAAATATTTGTATGGTATGCAGTTATGTGTAGCAGCAAGTGCTCAAGCTCCCCAAAATCACACTCTACAAAGAACGTCCACGGCTCCATTTTGACATGCAACTTCTTCATATATATATATATATTAGTGCAACCATCATTCTATATATATATATATATATATATAGCTAGCAACTTATGAATGAATGAATGAATGAAGTGTAATGTTTAGAGAGAATGTATGTGTATGTATGTATGTTTTAGAGAGAGAATGTATGTATATGCATGTAAGTATGTATGTATGTATGTAAAAGGTTGGTAACCTTTTATGGAAAAATTCCAAGCTAGGAATTATGGGATTCTAATGAAAATTGTTTGGTGGGGTGATCTTAATTTTGATTTTTTTTGTTATAATTAATGTGGTACTATGTATTAATTATGTAATATGTGTGTATGTAGAAGTTGAATATATTGAGTATTAACTGTTTGTGAGCAGTAAGAATACTGATTGGATTGGATTTTATTTTATTTTATTTTATTTTTTGTTGTTTTGTTAAGAGAATATGAGATGTAGCAGCAGCATGCATGGCAAAGTAAAAAGATAAGGACAAGGACAAGAGCAATCACTTCATTTCATTATCTCCATCTCCAACTCCTCATTCATTTGCTATCTTACGCTTCTCTTGCGTAAGTTTTAGTTCAATTGGTGAATTATATCCCCCTGCATAACCACAGATTTTAGGTTCCAACTTTAAAGGTGATCCACTCAGGTGTGTCTGTCAGTCAAAAAGTTCACAAAAAGAAGAAGATAATAATAACACACGAGTCTTAAATATTTAATTGCATAAACTATTTAAAATGATGCGTTATTATTATACTAGATGTGTCCCGTGGTTCCGGCACTGTACGGACGGTGGAATTATTTTCAAATTTTTGGACGGTCCAAATGATTTATTGAGTGAGCAGAAAATTTAAAATTATTTATATTTAGATAGATTAGATAGATGGATGGTGGGAATTATCCCAAACTTTGGACGACCCAGATAATTTATTGAGTGAGCGAGAAATTTAAAATTATTTATATTTTATTAAATAGATATCACAAAAATATTTAATATAACATCATTTAAGAATTTTATATAGATATAGCCCTAAAGTGGACCGGATATATTAAGAAAAACAGCTTTAAATGTTAATATTGTCTTTACGTTGGAATAAGAGAGTATTATTATTTATTAGATAAAAAATAATGAAAAAATCAATAATATATTTAATATTTGAAAGTTAAATAATAAATATTTAATTATAATTTTTAAACAGGATTTTTTTTTTTTAAAACGATATTTAAAAAGGGTGGGAACTAGGGAGAGTAGCTACTACTACTAAGTACTAGCTAGCTACATTAATATGTAGCAGCTTTCTTGGTTGGTTTCTACTTCGACAGGGCTGGCGTGGAACCAAACAGCAACTCTTTTAATGGAAATTAACACAGCTAACAAAAACTTTTTGGAACCGTTTATTGCCCCCAACTTAAAATTATGACATGTGGAATTATTTTTATTTAAAGCACTTGATAGTAGATTAAAAATTGTAATTCATATGTTGTTTGATTGATTAAAATGAGTATATAATTATAATATTATATTTCAAAATTTATTACAAAAATGAAAGATAAATAATTTAATATTTATATAATGTAAATATAATATGATATAAACTAAATTACTAATATTTTCTTAAAATTTATAAATAATAAATAAAAATTATTCAAGTAAAAACGGGGTAGGGATAGGGATAGGGGTAGGGGTAGGGGTAGTGGGAGGGGGAGTAGATAAATAGATACCTCCGTAGGGCTACCACCACATTTGTAGTCAATGTCAATGGTACCTTAAAGAATAAAAGAGGCCAAAGTGAGTCAGCGGGAAACAAGGGGAAAAAGGACTGTCAATTGAGCCGGGACTTAAGGTTGTACAACTTCACCCTATTCAACTATTAATGAGTTTGGGTAATACTTCATTCAACTTCATGGTAAGTTCATTTTATGATTAATACAGTGTTAATATATAGACAGAGAGATCATCTTTTCGCCTGTATATCAGCAATGCATTGGACATGAAGTGAACTTTCACTTCATGCTAACTACTCCCATAATATGTTATTTAAGTTCAGTTTGTATGTGATCACGAGTTTTAAAATCTATTTATGAGCAAACTCAAAAAAAAATAACAACATTAACAATCTAAAAATGAATAACGAAAAATAATGTAACTAATTATTTAAGCGACATTAGCTAATTTTGATAATCTATTGATAAATATTGAAATATTTGTAATTCATAATATGCAATATAATAAAAATTAAGAAATTTGAACTTGAAACATACAAACTATTCACGGTTATAATATATCTCCAGATTTTTAAGATTAATTAAAATGACAAAATATTTTTTAAAATGAAGAATAGCTTTAAAGAAAGAATGGTACTTACTTAAATTTAAGTAATGACTATATATATATATATATATATATATATATATATATATATACACACACACACATTACTCACCATCTTGATGATGGTTTAGCGTTGGATCGAAGCAGCGATCTTGGCCAACAGATATCGTAGAACCGTGTCTTAGTTTTTAAAGAACGCATTGAACCATCGCCATAATATATAAATCGTTTATTCGTTTTATAGATTTTACCAAACTGTCGTCCAAAAGGTCAAATCGCTAAAAGGCAAATGAAAGCATGGTATGTTAAATAAAAGAGTATGCATTAGAAATGGACTATATATATATATATATATATATATATATATATATATATATATATATATATATATATATAAATCGAGATTTTTTTGAGAGAAAATGGGGAATATATTTATATGTTTTTAACATTATACTTTGATTGGGTTTATAGTAGGAAATGAATGGCCTAAAACCAAACTCGTCCCGAATTTTATTTCGGATTTGAATTTTGGAACAATTACATATTATAGTACATTTATAAAAGTAATTACAAAAATCATACGCTTATAAAATAATTACAAAAATATGAGAATTTACCATATATATTTACAATACTAATTATATTAGAGTCCTTAATTTAAGGAGTTAATATTATTTGGTCGACATGGTAAAAACTTTTTTTGAATTGCGTGATAACCTTTATCATTTGTATCGGGACTTTGGGTTACTAAACCATTCTCGCATCTTTGAAACCATTGTTTCTCTCTCTCCGCTTTGTTCGATTCTTCATCTCTATCGATTGTTTCGGTGATTTAATTTGTTCGATTCTTCATCTCATTTGTTCGCTCGTGATCTCAAGTTATCGCCTTCGTTAGTTATTCGCCATATTTGTTAGTTGTTCGTCATTGTCGTTGTTCTTTCCATTGATTGGTGGTGTTTATTATCGCTTCAAGTGAGTATTTTCTTAATAGTTTAATGTATTATATATTAAAGTAGTTTACTAATAGAATAGAGTATTCATTGTTTTGGTTTGTGTTGTTTTTATGTTTTGTATAGAATGGTTGATCTGAGGAAGAAGGATGGAAAGAGGAAAAGGATCGTGGAGGTGATTACATTAAGAACTTGAAGAAGTTTGTTGTGGAGAAGCGAGGGAAGGGAAGGGGAAGGATGTAGGTAATAATTGAGTAAGAATGAGAGCGGTTTGGTGATACATAGTGATATCAAACATTCAAGTGCAATTAGATTTCGATTTTGATGTCCCCTGTCAAGAATGAAGCTCAAGTGCTTATCCGTAAGATAATTCTAACTCAACGAATTTTAAAGGTGTGTTAATTTAAATATTGTTATTGTTTCATCAGATAATGCTTAATTGGTTATTTGTATAATGATTAATTGGTTCTCGCGATAATATTAATGATTAATGCTTGGTAACCACATGATTGGTAACCAATGCATTTATAATAACCACCATGTTGCATGAAGGAAATCCATACTACTGCGCAAGTCTGGTTTTTGGAAGGATAGGTCTGACATTAACTTCAGCAGTGACCCGTATCGCAACAAGGACGAAGAAGATATAATTGAGTTGGAATTTCTTTGAGACTCGCCTGAACAAGTAGAGGGGTAAAGGTTAAATTGTGTACATTTTTTTAAATATTACATATAGGTTGATTTTATTTTTGATTTTTGTTATATGTTGTTTGTTGTTACAGTGATTGTGGGATGTTAACAATTTGTTTTGCTGAGCATGTCATTCATCAGAAGTTTGATCGATTCCTATTCCTTTCCCCATTCTGCATAATATCGGAAAAAGTTATGCACAAACTTATTTATGCATGCTAGAACAAAAAAATTGGAGGGCTAGCGATAATCTTGATAGAGAATTTCCGGAAGATTTGTTCCAGATTTTGATTAGTTCGGATTTTATTGTTTTGTTTTTATTAATTTTGTTGTGTATTTTTTTTAAGTTTTGGTGTTATACACAACATTTGTGTATGGTTTATGATTTTTTGATGTTCACTGGATCTTATGTAGATGGGATTATATATTTGATTATATTAACATTAATGAAAGAGATATTGTTTGTTGGTTGGTATTTTGTTTCTTTTTAAGTTGTGTTTGTTGAATTTTTTTGAAATATACAGTTGGTAACCAATCATGTATAAAGGGTAATCGATAATGATTTGATAGTAACTTGAGTTACAAGATTGTATCGAGACATATATCATATGTTAAGTGTACATGTGTTATGTATACATGGGTTTCATAAACTTCAATACCCTTTTAATTATGTTCTTTGAATATCTGAGTTGTTTATGTTGTGGTTACCATTATAAACCTGGTTTGGTTATTATTATGAAATTAGGTGGTTATTGTGATGGTTATCTTGTTATGTAATTATTTGGGTACCATTAAACATTGTTATGGTTATTTGTTATGTAATTATTTGGTTTACATTAAAAGCGGCATAATTATTGTTATGGTTCTTGTCATTATGTATAAAATGGTAACCAATTATAATTTTATAATATACAGTTGGTAACCAATCAGGTATAAATAGGTAACTAGATAATGATTTGATAGTAACTAGAGAGATTATTTGGGTATCATTAAACATTGTTATGGTTACTGTTATGTAATTATTTGGTTTACATTAAAAGCGGCATGGTTCTCAAGTATGGTTTCTTGGCTATGTATAAAATGGTAACCAATTATAATTTTATAATATACGATTGGTAACCAATCATGTATAAATAGGTAACCAGATAATGATTTGATAAGAACGAGAGAATTACAATATTGTATCGTGACATATGTCATATGTTAAGTGGACATGTGTGAGTATACATGGGTTTCATAAACTTCAATACCCTTTTAATTATATGTTCTTTGGATATACTGTGTGTTGTTTATGTTGTGGTTACCATTATAAAATGGTATTGTTATCAAGTATGAAATTAGGTGGTTACTGTGATGGTTACTGTTATGTAATTATTTGGAAATCATTAAACATTGTTATGGTTACTGTTATGTAATTATTTTGTTAAAAACTGGTATGGTTACTGTTATGTTATTAGCTTGTAACTGTTATGGTTACTGTTATATAAATATGTTGTTACCATTAAAAACTGTTATGGTTACTGTTATGTATTTATTTGATTACTGTTATTGTCAATGTTTCATTGAAATCAGAAATCAATATATAAATGTTGTAACAATTTTGTTTACTATACACAATCAAAAATTTTACAAACCAATCGTTTAATGGTTACTCAAAGTAAACAATAATACATTCATGTATCTACACTCTTAATTTAACTACACTATATCGCACCCTTTTTAGTGGTCTTAAACCGGGGATTCTGCATGTTTTTTCTGTTGTGTCTTTTTCGCACTCACTTTGATTTGTTTTGAATTTTGATTTCAGATCCGTGTTTGTACCTCTCTTTTTTTGGTCTTCCTGTTGGCCTTCTTGTGTTGGGTGGTTTTATACATATGTTTTTTATTTCTTCTGATACATCCCAGTTTTCCTTGTCATCTAATGGCATGATGGAAGCTGAATATGTCTTGACCAAAGTTGCTTTAGTGTAATTTCTTGAGCAAAAATCATAACAACTCAAATTTCTCTTGCTTCATAACAAAGAAGCGTTGTATGAGCAAGGCATCTCATGGTAATCTTGAAATTTACTAAGATGTGTATGTCTTTTGTTCGATGTCCACAATATATCTTTAGAGACATCGTAAATAAAGTGAAAATCACTAAGTTTGATGTCTCAACCTACAACACCCAATGTATACAATCGATTAACGGTGGCATCCCAAAATATACGGTAACCAATTAACTAGTACACAATATTACTCAATAAGTAACCACCAATATAAAAGAAACAATTATAAATCTCAATAACATTATAATGTTATATAGTAACTAAGTCAGTATTGATCAGTAACCAATATAATGTTACACAGTAAGCAAATAAGCATTATATAGTAACCAAAGATATAAGTACACAAAGAAGCAATTCAAGAAGTAGTAAGAATCGATATAATGTTGCACATTAAGTAAGTTGGCATTACTCTGTAACTAATAAAGATTATAATTTTATCCAGTAACCAAGTTACTGTTAGTCAGTATAATGTTACGTAGTAACCAACTCAGCAATAGCCAACAACCATTATATGGTTACACAAGAACTAACTCAAAGAATAGTCAAGAATCAATTTAATGTTGCACAAGAACTAAGTTAACATTAGTAAGTAACCAAGTTAGTAATAGTCGAAGAGATTGCAAATGCAAATTAGGATGTAATAATTTAAATCGAGTATTAATTACCTTAAGTATCTTTGATTTAAAGATATTAGATTGCAACTTTCTCTCAGCTGTTGTGGAAAGTGTTGTGAATGTTGATATGGCTACTTGTTTGTTTGTGAAATACCATCTTTGAACCAGACAACGTAGGCATTCAATCATTGTCACAACTGGAAGATCCCTGATAAACTTGATTGCATTGTTAATAGATTCAGCGGTGTTTGAAGTCATTGTTGAGTACCTGCTTACAGTCCCATGGAGCCTGGTGCACCTATCCAACTTGACCTCTTCCTCCAGATATGTCCTTATTCGAGGATCAATGACATCAAGTTCAGCCATGTGTTTGTTGAATTGTTCAACAGTGTAAGCTCTACAAACCCCGTTGTAAGCCTGTTTAACTTCTTCTCCTTTCTTTTTGAATCTGTTTTTTATATTTTTCAGTATATGATATGTGCAGGAACCATGCATGATATCCGGAAACACACAATTCAGTCCTTGTATAATGGCTTCATGTCTATCTGAAACAATACATTGACCTTCCCTAACTCCACAAGCATTTCTCAAATTTACGAAAAACCATTTCCAAGACAATTCATTTTCGCTGTCAACAACTGAAAAAGCAATCGGAATAATGTTTCGGTTTGCATCTTGTGTGCTTCTTATCATTAATGTCCCCCGTAAGTTGATTGTATGAATGTGCCATCGATTACAATGATTGGAAAACAATGGTGCCATGCTTGAATGGATGCTCCAATGGCAAAGAATAGATACTTGAAACGCACCATTTGTTTTCAACTCAAGGGTCGTGGATTGGAACACGATATAAAACATCAAGACTATCATTAGAATTACAAATAGTATAATCGTATCCAAATCACTAGTAATCCAGAACTGCTCATGTGGTTAATGGTATACAAATTGTATATTACATTTAGTAACTAAACATGCGTATTAAGGTAACCAAACATATATAATAACCGCATACAAATGGTCTAATACTAATAATAACTAAACATGCATACTGTCTAAAGGTGTATTGGTTACTGTGTAATAGTTTATTGTTTACTGTATAATGCTTAATTGGTTACTGACTAATGATATTTTGGTTACTGAATAATATTACTGACTAATGCTTGGTAACCACATGTTTGGTAACCAATGCATTATACAGTAACCAGCATGTTGCATGAAGGTAACCAATACAATATTAATCAATAAACAATTTACATTGGTAAACAATCTATCGTGTAATCATAGATTGTTCTTCGTGGAACATCATATTGGTTACTGCATAATGATATAAAAGCAATAAATGTTTTTAAGGTGTTACCTGGATTTGTTTTCTTCAGCATGTGTAACCATGATGGGATGAGTGAGTAGTCGTGTGGATTTCCTCTCACCTTTTCCAACGCTTTCTCCTTCGATCTCCATGCTTTTTGGTAAGAGAGAGACACATTATATTCTGACATCATGTCTTCCAAAATATCGGTTGGTGTGTATATTTTCTTTAAATTTGTTATTTTTTGCATTATGCATTCAATTCGACCAACTCACTATTTGCTTTTGTCGTGGTCTCCCAACAATACATTCACCGAACAAGTGTGGATATCATCAATTCTCTAACCTTGAACATACCGGGTTTTTCTCGAAACTTGATGCTCTCATCTTCCATTTGCAATCTTCATCGCATATTAATAGCAGCACAAAGTCTCTATAACTTGTTCGTTGGACTTTGTGTTATCTGCTTTTTTTGATTGAATGCGACCTCATAGCTTGTGAGAGGATTTTTTTTATCTGTAGGTTTGATGTAATTTTACTTCACGTTCATTCGGATCCGATATTACATCATCATATCGTTCTTCTCGCGTATGATTTGTCATGTTATCCGTCCTCGTTGTTGTTCAATAATTTCCATTGCAAGTCGATCAAGATATTGCGCTCCAAATTGGCATGATTGGCTTGCTAAAGGAACTAACAATCTTTGAATTCCTTGTGTAGATCCGATTGACATTACATCGTGAATTGTAGATTCTTCTACATTTGTCAAGTTATGCAAGATCGTTGTGCGTCCCATTCTCAGGTTCAATATCCACAATCGATTGGAATTTACCTTGTTTCATCGATTTTCTACTCATTTCCGGAAAGAATTGTAAGGTTGCTTCATCCGATATATCTTGATCGGTGGAATGTCGTTTTAATCAAATTTGATTGACAATGTTGTTGCGTTTGTGTTCATACAGTAATGCCTTTGCATATTTTAGTTAGCATTTCTTTGAAGCGAAATTGTTGATGGAACTAATATACCAAGAACTTCAAATTTGGTGTAATCGTTACTATCACCCATGTGCCGTTGAAATAAAGTACAATGGAATCATCTCCATTGTCTGTCAATGAAGAATAAGTAATGGTAAGTAATAAAATCAATGTTATCCCAAGAACCAATATAATGTTAAACAAAGAACCAAGTCGGCATTAGTAACAAGAACCAAGTCTTCATCAAGAACCATTATAATGTTACACAAGAATAAAGTAATTTTTAGTTAAGAATCAATGCAATGGAACACAAATAATATATACATAGTCGACAAGAACCAATGTAATGTTAAGCGAAGAATTAAGTCAAGCATTAGTCAATAACCAAGTCTTCATTAAGTAACCATTATAATGTTACACAGTAACAAAGTCATTATTAGTCAGTAACCAATGCAATGGTACACAGTAGCCAATTAATTATTAGTCAATAACCTATGTTAACCTATAACCAATATAATTTTAAACAAAGAACCAAGTCATTATTAGTCAAGAACTAAGTCTTCATCAAGAACATTATAATGTTACACAAGAATAAAGTCATTATTAGTCATTAAACAATGCGTGGTATTTACAGAACCAAATCAAGATTAGTCAAGAATAGATATAGTCGGGACATTAAGCTAAATGTAATGTTAAGCGAAGAATTAAGTCAAAGATTAGTCAAGAACCAAGTCTTCATTAACAAGAATCAAGTCTTCATTAGTAACCATTATAATGTTACACATTAACAAAGTCATTATTAAGTCGAGAACCAAATCATTATTAGTCAATAATCAATGTAATGGTACACAAGAATCAAATTATTATTAGTCAAGAACCAATGCAACATTAGTTAGTACCATTATGCATTAACCAATCCAAAGATTAAACAAAGAATATGTATATAGTCGACAAAGAACCAATGTAATGTTAAGAAGAACGAATGTAATGTTAAGTAATAACCAAGTCAAGATTAGTCAAGTAATCAAGTAATAATCGGTAACCATTATAATGTTACACAAGAATAAAGTCATTATTAATCAAGAATCAAAGCAACGGTACACAATATCCAATTCATTATTAGTCAAGAACTCAATGTAATGGACACAAGATATCCAAATCATTATTAACCAAAGAACCAATGCAACATTAGTTAGTACCATTACGCATTAACCAATCCAAAGATTAAGCGAAAAAGAATAGTACATAGTTAGACAATAACCAATGTAATGTTAAGTAGTAACCAAGTGCATTTTACATGCAATTGCAATCAAAACATTCATTATTCTTACCGTGTGACCATTTTAAGTGCAAAAAACTTAAGAAAGGTGACCAATATAGTAATTCGTAGTAACAATATGTAACTATATGATTATAAATTTTAAACTCACATACCTCAAAGATTTTTTGATCGAAATTGATGTTGATTTGTATTCAACAATCACTGCAGATTTGGTTTCTGATCTTCAAGGCGTTGTTGATTTTGTATGCTATTTTTGATCTTAGAGATGCATCGCGACAACCTGGCTTCTTCTACGCCGTTGATCTGCAGCAGATTTGGCTTCGCGTCTTCTCCGTCGTTGATCTTAGAGATCGTCGTTGATCTCGAGAGATTACGAGTTTAGTGCTGACAGAGGCTTCGATTTCAGTATATTTGTCTTCTCCGTCGTTGATCCGTTGTTCCGATTTCAAAGTTGCATGATTTTAGGGACGGTTAATTTCAAATATGAAATTGGATGACTGACTTGGATAATGACACGCGATTTTAGGGCGTTATATTGCTTATGTTTTATTTTTGTAATTATGTTGTGTATGTTTTATTTTTGTAATTACTTTTTAAATGTTGTATATTAGTGTAAAGGACCCTTGAATTTTTGCAGCTCGATTCACTCTCAAATTAAATTCGAGCAAGCTTTTAACGGCCCAAGCAATTGGTCCACCATATATTACATATAATTAAAAATATTATGACTAATAGTTATTCATATGATTGGTAACAAAAAAAAGTCAATACATAAAAAGTCAATGACATTGCTTGATTGGGTACACATTTTCATTTAGCGTCTTCTTGTTGGACTTACGATCCACACATTTAAGTTGCAAGTGTTGTAATACACTTAATTTGAAAATTTTATGTCATTTTATATTTACAATCAAAAAAAATATACTAAAATTATAGAACAAAATAATTACAATAATTACGTTGTCGTCAAACGGTTAGGATATGTGGTGAAATTTCACCCAGGAGACCCGGGAATTTTGTTTTTTAAGATGATTTTACGCTAATTTTATTATGCTCTATAATTTAGTTGTAGTATATGAAGAACTATAATAATCCTCCTATATATAAATTTGATTTTATGACTAATGGGATATCTAGTGTATTATTACAGTTCAAATTATAGAATATATGATTTTATATATATATATATATATATATATATATATATATATATATATATATATATATAGGATTATTTGATTTTTTCTTGGCAACTTCCAAGGGGTGTGAGTTACCTTCTCCTCGATGGTTCAAGGAAAGTCCTGGTAATTGAAACCCCCCACCCCACCCCCCACCCCCAATTATTCAATACTGCATGCATGGTAGTTTCTCGGCATTTACTCCAAAGACTCAACACAGTTTACGTGTTCTGTTTGGTAGTTTTGATCAGTCATTAATACTAGTTTATGTGCGTCCTAAGTCCTAACATATCATAATATATTATGATTTGTAAATTTCCGGGATACCAACTATAAAACAACCCTGAGTGCACTAACCAAAACTCGAACAATAAAAATAAAAATGGGTGGTGCTGCTGCAGCAATATCACAGGTGATTGACAAATTAAATTCCACCGGCTTATGCCCATAGGTTGATGGCTTCCTTTTATGCTACCAGAATCTGCTAGTTAGACGCTCGAGATCACGGCTATTCCGCAGTAGCTTTCAACTTGTTCATCTGCTTCTGCTTCTGCTTCTTTGGGAATTGGGACTATTTGCTGCTCCTTGGCGTATCAATGGTTGTTGCCGCATCGACATGAAAAAACACCAAACAAATACAAATTAATTATACGCGATATGGTTGTTGTATGCGGCTACCCTCTTCGCCTGTGCTCACTATTTTGCACCATTTTTCGGCCCCATTGTTGCCAAGTTTCTCTACGTTTACGCTACTATAGGGACTTCTTTAATTTCTTCCTTTTGGATCTTTACCTAATCAAGGACAACAATGTCAACTCTTCTGATTGCACCACCACTACTAAATTGAAAACTGGAAACTTGCATATTCAAGGAGGAAATGAGATGATCTCGACTCCAATACTAAGGAGGAGGAGGAGGAGGAGGAGGAGGAGGAGGAGGAGGAGGAGGAGGAGGTGTATGAATTCATGGGGTGGGGGTGCGGGGGGTGAGAGGGTGTATCAATTAATTACAGTTGGAAATTTATGGAAGATGATAAATTATAGAAGAAGTAAAATATAATTTTAGAGAACACTCGATCCAGAACATTTTGATTTCACTTGCTTCAAATGAACAAAGTACATTGTTATTTATAGGACTCTTAGGATACTTCTAGAGTTAGCATAATAATTACTAGATGGCCAAATTCATGTACATGAACCTAAATGAGATCAGTACTGATCTCATGAGATCAATACCAAAGCAATTTTGTATAACATGAGATCAAGTACCATTTTTGTGTTATGGCTTGCATTTTTTCAACATACGCATTCATGAGAGGATCCATTGGACCACTCTCAGAACAAACTTGAGCTAAAGACTCATCAACACCAAGTCCAATCAGATTATCTCGGTATTCATCAATCCAACCAGTTACCTTTATAATCTCTACATTTTTCAGATTATTAGCATGGTCACTAAGCAGTCTCAACCAATGAATAAATCTCTCGGTATATAGATTTACCATGAGTTGAAATATTTCATATCTTGGAGGAAAACATGGAGCCACATGGTCATATATATCTCCAAGCGTTTCCCCAATCACTCTAAATCCCAATTCCTTACTTTTGATACTCAAAATATTGTTCTCATGCCCTTCCAAAATTTCAAACTCTTTCTTTTCATCTTTTTCGTCAACAATCTCTTCTTTTATTTTCTCAATTTCAACAATTTCTTCAACGCTTTCTTTTTCTTCTTTTTTCTCAAAAAATGATTCAATTACGGTGTCTTCAAATTCTTTATTTTCGTCATGAACTATTTCTTTTACTTCCCAACATATGTCTTCAAAGTCTTCATTTTTACTTTCTTCAACTTCGTCAATTTCTTCTACGAGTTTCTCATCTCTTCTTCCAAAAACTAATACTCTTTAGGTAACGATGGACCTTTATAATTATTGCAAATCAATTCAAGTTCATTCTATAACTGAGGTAGAAAATCAAAACTCGCAACATGTATTCAAACTTCTTCATGAATTACTCATTGCAAAATCTTATTCTTTTTTCTTTCATTTCTTGAACTTTTTTCGAAACACATTTTTCTAGATTTACAATGACATCTTGCCATAAATTGCATTCTCCAAAAAATACTTGAATCCTAATACTCCAAACATTGTAATTTGTGAACACTAATTTGGCACCAAACCTAGGAAACATCAGTTTTTTTTTATAATTTACCTCTCTAAAACACTATCAATATGACGACCTTTGTGACGTGCTTTAACTCACAAACTTCTTCAAATTTTTTCTCAACTAGCGCCTTTGCTAGATCGTCTTCCGAAACTCTAACGCGCACACTTTGCACTCGCCCAACGGAACTATTTAATAGCACCAAGTCACCTTTCTTGGGTCGTCGATTTTGCCTTCGCCACTTTAGTTTAACCTTCTCTAAACCTTCAAACTAACCTTAGCTTTGATACCACTTGTTGGAAATTTATGGAAGATGACAAATTATAGAGGAAGTGAAATATAATTTTAGAGAACACTTAAGAGCACTTTGATTTCACTTGCTTCAAATGAACAAAGTACATTGCTATTTATAGGTCTTTTAGGATACTTCTAGAGCTACCATAATAATTACTAGATGACCAAATTTATGTACATGAACCTAACCAATACATATTCCAAGACATTTCAAATACATTCATGTATCATGTATCACTAGTAGAAAAAAGTAAATAGATAACGCTTAAAAAACGTTGTAATAGACCCTTCAGAAACGTCGTGGTTAGCGGTGTCATCTATTAAACACAAGTACACAACGTTTTTAAAACGTTGTAGTTTGACACATTACACAACGTTTTTTCTTCTAAAAACGTTGTGTGTTTGCACATTACACAACGTTTTTTTCCTTCTAAAAAACGTTATGTATTTGTTAAAAACGTTGTAGATAGTGTGATTCCACAATGTTTTTGACTTAAAAACGTTGTAGATATTAGAATTTGTAGTTGATAATTACCTGCTATCCTAACAAAAATACATCAAATTAATCTTTTAAGTAAAAAATATGTTACTCGTGAATGCTTCAACAAACATTGCTCAAACCATTTCATTTCAATTAGAAATATTTCAAGCCAGACAAAGAAGTTTAAAAGTGCAAAACATAATTAAAATTATCTAATATATTTTTAGGATTCCTCGACAAACTCAAGTCTCCATGAAATCATCCTACTAATGAAGCAGACAGATAATTGAAAATCGGGTCCAAGGAAACATTCAAGTACAAAACCCCCAACTTCTACCAAATATTCTCTCTATGCCACAAGTGTGTTGGCAGTGGTGGATTCACTGCAATGAGAAAACAGCCAAGTAAAAATCATCACAAACAATCTTCCAAAAAAACAATTATGTACATGTTATATTTATGACAAAAGCGTTCATCTATCTAATAAAATACAACTGATTTTGAATTTTCCGCTCACCCTTATAAATCATCTGACCCGTCCAAAGTTTGAGATAAATCCTACCGTCCATATAGTGCCGAATGTACGGGACACAACTAGTACTTAAATATTACAGTAATATCAGCTCAAATCTATTACGCTTATTCCTTTCATTCAGTACCCAATACCTTGTTTGGAAGCCTAAACCCAATACCCAATACAATATTTTAAAGATTTCAACTTGGCTTGAAGCCTGAAACCTCCTAAATCTACAGAAAACCAACCTTGAGCATACATTGTTTCAAACAGAACTCAGACCAATACAGAAACACACTCTATATGATGGACGAAAACCCTTCAAGTTATATGCTCAAATATAAAGATACTATAATCATGCTAGCCTGGGGTTGCTTGGAATTATTTGCAAACTACCAGCTGTATAGTACTATTGACTAACCAAATCACTTGAGCAAATTAAATCTATAAGCTATCGCTGTTTCTGGATGATTTATAATAAAAGAAAAATTAATTAAGAAGCCTCACCACAGCCGCACATTGTAAGAAAAGCCAATCATGAGGGATGTTATCGAGTGAGTAAATGGTGTCCTTAGGTTCTGCCACTGGAAAAACAAATTTTAACAAAAATATTTAAAAAAATCACAAAACAAATTTCTTTTCATGATTAGTCCATCTATCAAATGATTGTGCTTTCATTGGGGCAACCTAAAAGCACTACTTCTTGAGTGGATTATCTCATCCTAGATGGCCAGATCATATGGATACATATGACAAACCAAGATAGTGATAAGAGAAATAAGATAATTACCAGCATGACAAAAAAATAATCTAAAATCAAGAATACCTTGGTTTGGAATGAGCATCTATGAATTGATGTGAATTGTACTATGTTCTTTTGAATCTAAAATCATTAGAGAAAATAGAAATTCATAGAGAGTGAGAAAAGAAAGTATTTAATTACAGCAAACACAAGAAGAAGAAGATGATCAATATTGGTGTATATATCAGGCACATGTGAAGCAGAAGTTTTGTTTACACAAGTTTAGAACCATACAAAGTAACCAAGCTAGGCATTGACCTTTATCTGTTTCATACTATGCTTATATTTATGATTTGACATTGCTTGTAGAAATTTAATAGATTAACAGTTTATCACTTTTCTAAATGCCTTAGCTGTCACTAAGATGTTGTGATAAGTTGAGTTTACTCAATATGTTAGTTGGTCAGATGAGTATGAACACATAAATTGGAAGCTCATCCGTTTAAATGCCTCACAATGGTGCCTTTATTTTTACGCTAACTGACCACGCCAAACTATGAGCAGGTCATCAGTACTTATCACAATTACATGTTCAAAATTATTTAGGTGTAATATCAATATGCAGAAGGCACCTCAGTGCAAGGGGATGTCAATAGAACAGGCTAAATGACTCTACACTAGTAAATAAACATCATGTTCAACAATTAAAAGTCATATGGAATAATATGGATCAACTATTACACTTCCTAGTCATACCCTGGATTTTTTTGTCATATATAGTCAGCCATATTTTTCAGAATAAAAAGAATGTGAAAGAAAAGGGCACCTTGACACTCTGTTTCTGAGTTTTGAACAGAAAAGAAAAGAATAGAAAACTTAAATTAGAACAGAAAAGAAAAGAATAGAAAACTTAAAGTTTTCCTTTGTGTTGTTTCTGAGTTTTTAATGGAAAATGATAGAAAATTTAAAATTGAGGGCATGAGTTGTAATTTAAAATCTATTATATTAAAAGTTGAGGATAATATGGGAATTATAAAAATATTACTTATTCTAATTTCTTTTCCGTCCAAATCATGCCAATTTTGGACGGAAAACTTTGGCAGGAAAAGTGGCCAAGTTTTCTATCCATTTCTTTCTTTTCCGTTTATTAAAAAACTCAGAAACATAAGAATTGGAAAGAAAACTTAAATTTTCCGTCCATTTCTTTTATTTTCTGTTCATTTTAAAACTCAGAAACAGAGCGTCATGTGGGCGGCCTTTACAACCAAAAAAACATGGAAAAAGAAAAGAAAACAGAAAGAGTATACGCAAAATCTTGCTACGAGTGACACTCTTCACTTGAGGCGCTATCCCATGAGAATCACCAAGAATAACACCAATTTGTGAAGGTGTTAGACCCTTCTTCTCAAACTTACAGATGTTATCATCAACCTGAAATTAAGGAAAAAGAGAATTAAACAATGTAAAGTAGTAATACCTTGTCAACTACCAAAAGAATAAATCTCAGTGTGACATAAAAATCTAAATGAAATTATATGTCATTCATTATATATAAAATTGACATCAATATTGTAAAAAACCCATCCTAATTAATGCTTCTTTGACCCAAGAGAAAGGAAATAATTAGCCAAAAGCAAGACAAAAATACCTTTAACAATTACTTTGATATATATCGATCAACTTTTATTTTATGGATATTATCAACAATCCAATGGCGTTATTTTAGAATCCATTAATTAGATAACTCTCTTAGGCAACAACCAGATTGGATCAATTTAAACACGATAGGGCCAACTTGCTTTTTATGAAAAATTAGTTTTAATTATTTGAAAAGTAAATTTCCTTTAAAATTAGACTCTTATTTATTTTACCTACTTTTCATAGTTCCATGCAATTAAAAATTATTTCCATATTCATTTTAAAACTTCAATCTATTAGCTTCCAAAAATTCTTCCAATTATTTGAACCACGCTAATTGATTCTAAAGATATGAAAATTTATTTGCTTAACCAATTTATGGAAAATTGAATCAATTTAAAATTCATGTGAATATTTATCCCCCTAAATCCCCCTAAATCTGGGATCATATATTCAAATATGGCAACTAAATTCATCCCCTAAATCTGGGATCAAATATTCAAATATGCCAACTAAAGTATTCGTTCAAATTCTTTCAAAGAAGACTCGGCCCCAATAGTATGGATTTAAAGTTCATTGAGCCTATTGTTATAAATGGTGTTCATGTGGTCAAAAATGAAATGGATGATATAAAAATATTAGGGGAGGCCAGGTTTTCAATTCTCAGGCGTGGACCCAAGGAAAAGCATTCATTTACAAGGGGAGGCATATCACCACCCTAGGTAATTCAACTGCTCTGCGTTATTATTCAACACAAAAACACAAGCACAGACAAAAGCTCTGTAATAAAAATGAAGCATCTCTCTATCAAAAAGTACAATTGCTGAAAGTGGTGGATGGAAATCGCATAACACTCTCAATACCCATGTAAAGAAAATTGTTTTATTGTTTCCTAAACCTAGATTTCTCCCTCCTAGATTATACATAATCTGTTGTCTGGGTTGTTGATGAAAGAAGATGCCTAGGCCAGGCCCGAGACCTTTTGAGTGTGCCAGAAGGGGTTGGCACAGTGATAGGCATCAACCCATTAGAGGTTCTATCATTCAGCAGATTTTCAAGTAACTAGGTCTTTTTATTAATTAGGTGTTTCGCTTATTTACGGGATTTTTTTTATGCACACCATGTGTTTGATCAAGGTTGTAAATGAAAGGCACTCCACTGCTACTAAAAAGAATAGAGAATGGCAAGAGAAACTACCTATTGTTGTATTTAAAGCTGAAGAAATCATGTACTCCAAAGCCAATTTCGAGGTAATTGATATGGTTTGGCTTACATTTCTTGGAATTTTTTTTGCTCTGTCTTTATTTTCACTAACGAGGTAAGTGACCCCATTCCTTTGTGCGAAATTTCTTCTCCATATGAGAAGTTTCCTTCACTTGACAAAAACCAGCTTGTCTCGGTGGAAAGTAACATCTCAGCGAACGTGGGTCATGTTTATCCCTTGTATTTTGGCACCCATTTTCAACTTGAAGTATCCCGGATAGGTTTCCAAAACCAGAAAAACTCGAACAGTATTATTGTTGGCACACCAGTTTACCCGTTTGTCACCGAGCCTGCTAAAATGGGTTGCCTGAAAGAGATGTTCTCCTGTATAGGGGATGACAATACTTCAAACAGAATCACTGGTGCAGATTCCAGGGACAACCATGAGAAGGCATCTGAGCTAATAGAATGTGCTTTATCCTTGAGGTTGTGTCTCTTTTCAGACCTAGGCTTGAGTAGGGGAAAAGGTTCAGCTTGTGATATTGACAATGCAGGTCTGAGCAATTCTCAAGAAAGGGCACATCTCAATGATCTAATTCATACAAAAAATAAGAAGTTTTCTTTCTTTCCTGTGGATACTACTAATGATCCCTTTGGGTTCTCTATCAGTAGTGGGAATTTTGAGGGTGAAGTTCAGAGTGCAGAGGCAGCTGTTTGGAAGCGTAAGTTTCCCTCTAACAACGTCGGGGATGGGCAGTTTTCCAGGCAATCAGAGCCCACTTCCAATCGATTTAGTGGTACAATGAGATGGCCAGGTTTATAGACAATCACAATTCTGTTGTATTATTGATATATGTGCTTTAGTAAATGCCATTTGGAACATCCTTTGGGGCCTCAGTTTTCATGAATTTTGGTTGTGAATTTTAATGCATTGTTGATGAGTTGCAATTCGTTATGATGCCTAGAGTAAAGCCCTTACTAGATTCAAAAATTATTACTGAAACACGATTAGCAACTACAGAAATAATCAGATGCTAGATTATATTAATGAAGCATATAGAATTTTCAAGCTTCGTGAATTTTTAATTTATATATTTGATGTTTTTTCAGTGGTGAAAAGGGTGAACGAGGAGAAATAAAAGAATAGGTGATCACAAGTAGATGAAGGATAACAGACATGTGAAACATTAATTATGGAGTTGGTTAACTTACAAGTACTACATTAATGAAATTTTGTATATGCTATGTAGAAAATGGGTGAAATGGAATTTAAGGGAGTTGTTGTGGTTCCTGAGTAGTTCTTGAAAAAGCATAAAAGGAAGAAAGAGTGGGCCGTGAGTAGTTGCTATATGTCATGTCATTCAGGATGTGACCCTCCTAATGGTTGCCTTTAACCCTTTTTAAACTTTGGTTTCAGGGTCCTGTAGGTATCACTTTTAAGAATACCACCAAGCCTTGATTTTTGGTATCTACGATGAGCCAATGACTCCAGGGAATTGCAACATTGTTGTTGAAAAGCTTGGTAATTATCATATTGATAATGGATATTATTTACTTTGGTAAGAATTTTATTGTCACATTTTTCTTTCTTGGCGTCATTACATGTTTTTGCCTAATTATTTACTTTTAAATGCTTGAAGTGAAATGATAATACAAGTATTTGAGGGTGTGTAACACTACTGGTAGTGAATGATTACATGAATAAAGGCGATGGCTATGATTTTTTTCCTGAACCGGAAAGATTCAGAAAGTTGCAAAAGATGAAGGAGAAGAGAGAAAAAGAGGTTTTAACTCTGTTTTCGGAATCTGAGTAGATTATGCCTATCATGTCTTTTGAGCATGTCAGGATGTCCTTTCAAAACGATACAATTTTTCCATCTAGACCACCTCATCAAGATTCACTCTATCTTGGACTCGACTTCTACAGTAAACATGCAAACTCTCAATCCATGAATTGAAGACCTCACCCTCTACAAAATTATGGTCCAGTGGTGCAGCAACAACTGTGAGCCCATCGTATACTTCGGAGAGACCTGACGTTGATACTTCACTCCATCTGTAGATAGACAATCTAATATATATATTTCTATGTTTCAATTTCCTACTAAGCCTTTTATTTTCTTCTTTACTTACTGTAAGAAAAGGAAGAGGAATAAGAAGGAAAAACTATTATTTATAGATATTCTCATCTACTTCGTCTTTGCGAATTACAGGGTCTTGAGAGAAGCTACCGTTTGGACCCCCCCTGATAAAATTTATCATCATCATTCTGGTCTGAATTTTAATCATCTCTCCATTTCCTTTTCTAAATTCTTGGAATCATGCGAGTGATCTCTTTGGTCTCTGTCGTTGAATCATGATCTATCCGTATAAATCGGACGGGTCTAACCTTTCTATAATTTCCTACCAATATGTGCAGCATATGATAGCAGACCACAAACAAAATTAGTTCTATAACAGCTACCAAATCATGCCTTAACGCAAAAAAATAAAAATAAATAAATAATGGAAGGAAGAAGAAGAATAAAAAAAAGGTTCTATCAAACACTGAAAGGGGAAATATTAATGGAAGACCAAACATCAATCAATGACAACAGACAGAGACTTTGTCATATATAATAGCCGGGGAATGACACGTATGAATTTGTCACGACTATTTTTTGCCATTAACTACATTTTGTATATGGAAATATGAAAAGTTAGATACCAAAGACAAACAAAACTTCCTACAGATAACAGTGAACTATACTCTGAATTGGTATAATAGACACTGAATTGGTATAATTGAATATAAGAAAGCTTGGATAATTTTGCAGCACAAATTGTTTTTCATTTAAAAATTCCACATATTTCTATTTATAAGTAAAAATTCTACACAGAATTGATGGATTAAGAGCTTGTGCTATGGAGTTACAGTTAACAGTGAACTATACTCTGAATTGGTATAATAGACACTGTCAGGAAGGCTTCAAAGATTGATCTGAACTAGAAAGTTCGACAAAAGCTACATAAAAATAAGAAATTTTACTTGAATATAAATATATATGCCAAAATTTATAGATATAGTTGACATCAAATTAGAGTGAAAGAAAACAAACAAATAACATAATGACTGATTTGCAATACGTTTCCTTAAATTTCTAATATATGACTTTCTTGATCTTAGTACAAGTCCAGCCAACATTTGTGAACACCATACCATACCAAAAAATTTCATAACACAATTTTTTGTCTTTGAAACATATGGAATAATTACAACTGAATACATAAAGAACATAACTAAATATTGCAATACTTTTTTTAATTAATTAAAAATTAAAAAATATATATTGCAAATATTATTGAATAAAAAATCAACAAAATTTGATTCATATTCAATAGATAATGTTATGACCGTTATATATATATATATATTGAATAATGGAATTTCATTTTTAACATTAATACCCGACTCTATTACATTGAGATGGGATATTGGGAATAGGGTATGACAGATTCAAAACCTGCTTTTCAATGCAGGGCGTAATGGGTGGTGCTGATCAGCCACCATGAATTTCCGTTTACCCGGAGACATCGCCGTATGGGCCCTCGAGTCAATTATTGTTTTCTTCTTCTGGTTGTTTGGATCTGCATTATTGTTTGTATAAATGTATAGTTGTATAATTGTATGATTATGAATTTTGACTGTAGAAATAGTTTTTCTTGTCCTCATTTTTCCCGCTATAAATTTGTTGGGAAAAATCACCACCCAAATACTGTTGTCTTTGATAAATTAGACGGATAATAATATCAGTATAAGCCAAACAGAATAAATCTGCAACTCCACCAAAATAATAACCACTGCAGGAAATAATAAGTAGAAAATATCAAATCACGAGACACCAAGAATTTTACGTGGAAAACCCTCTAAAACTAAGAGGTAAAAATCACGGGACAAACTCCGAAGAATTCACTAGAATAATATGAGAGAATACAAAGATATCTTAATTTGAGTACAAACCCAAATTACTTCATCACAATAGCTATGTGATAGAACCCAAATAAAACTCCCTTTATTTGAACTACCTTTTCTCTCTATTATCTAAAGCTTCACGAAGCTTTTCTTTCTCTCCTCTCTCCTTAAACTCTCGGATGGAGTATGAAACTTTGGTGTGTTTTCTTCTTCCATTTGTTGCCCCTTTTATAAAGAGAATGAAGGAGAGAGTAATAATGAGTTGGGCAAACAATTCAAAAAATTGGCGCAGAAAGGTGGAGTGGGTGGGAATAAAAAAACACAAGGGTGGTGGAGTGGAGTTGGTGAAGGAAAAACAATTGGTAGTGGAGTGGGTGGGTGAGGACCTTTTTGACTAACAAAATTTTCTTTTGCAAACTCTAAATTGGAGTGGAGGGGAAAAAATTTATAGTGAGAGAGAAGCAGCAACAACAGCTAAATTCAGTTGAAATACTTGCTTGCTTGTCACCGAAGATCAGATCGAAGCCATGAGGATGAAAATTATACTGGCTGTTAGGCCAAATAAATACTCTATTACGTAGATCACTTGCGGATGTGCTATTGTGGGGGTTTTTTGCCTTTGTCAATTTTTCATCTCCATGAAAAGGAGGTTTTTAATGGTTGCATGTTGCCATGTTGGTTAATATCTTGAAATGCAGGTCCATAGGCCAACAACAATCGAAATGAACTGGCATTATAAATGCTACAATTGACTGCAAAAACTCTTGTCATCACCAACTTGAAAAGCTATACGACATTGTATTATTATAAATACTAACAAATCAATACAAAACAATATTATATAAGGAATTGATATTTTTACATAAAAAATTAATATTTTTACATAATCTCTTTCACATAAATAGTAAGTGGGTCTTATCTTTATGTGAATGTGAAAATATTATTTTAACATGTGGAATTATCAATTTCATATTATATATCCTATCAATTATTATTATCAATTATTTCTACAACTTGAGCTAGCTAGCTAGCTAGCTGCACTTCACTCTAAATTATACTCCTACTAAACGTGGTGCACAAAGTTTTTGGGAAAGGTATGAACAATTGAACACTATCTATTAATCTTCAGTCATCTTCTATTTTTAATTTAATCTAATTTTTATCGTTTAATTCTTTCTTTTTATATTTAATCAAAAAAAAGCACTTTTTACACTTTGTGGTGATGCAACTTGTAAGCAATTTTTGAACTTTAAAAATATCTGATTGGACCGACATCTTTTGAAAATTCGAGGCCATTAAAGTCCAATTTCTTGGAATGAAATCAAATAATTACACACGTGGCATTGAAAAAAAATCAAAATATTATTATTTTCTTTATGTGGCAATACAAAAAAATCAAAAATAAAATCATTGATTATGTGGCAAAAATGATTAAAATAATAATAAAATTAAAATAAATAATAATTAATTCATTTTAAGATAATTCATTTTAAAATAAAATAATTAATTTTAAAATAAAATAATTAAAATAATAAAATTAAAATAAATATTTAGAATTAATAATTAATAATTAACTTGTAAAATAATTATTTTATTTTTATTTTAAAATTAATTATTAATCGATTAAAAAATCATAACTTGTAAATAAATCATTTTTGCCACATAAAAAAGTTACGCTTTTGTTTTAAAAAAAAAAAATGTAATTTCTTTTAACTTGTAAAAATAAAATTTTGTTTTTAAAAATTTTGTTTTTAAAAAAATTATGTTTTTAAAAACAAAAAATGTAATTTTTTAACTTGTAAAAATAAAATTACATTTTAAAAATAAATCTATTTTAAAAACAAAAACAAAATTTTTTTAATGTGGCAAAATGATTTTTTACAAGTTAATGATTTTTTAACCTAATGATTAATAATTAATTTTAAAATAAAAATAAAATAATCATTTTCAAGTTAATGATTAATTATTAATCATTCATTCCAAATATTTATTTTACTTTTATTATTTTAATTATTTTATTTTAAAATTAATTATTTTATTTTAAAATGAATTATTTTAAAATGAATTAATCATTATTTATTTTAAATTTATTATTATTTTAATCATTTTTTGCCATGTAATCAATGATTTTATTTTTGATTTTTTTGTATTGCCACATAAGAAAATAATAATATTTTGATTTTTTTTTTTCAATGTCACGTGTGTAATTATTTGACTTCCGGCCCAAGAAATTGGACCGGAATGACTCGAATTTTCGCTTTAGAAAGCACATAATCTGATCCAATCATATTTTAAAGTTTCATGGCCAATTCTTACTAAGTCGACGACCATGTAAAAATGCTTTTTACCTTTAATAAAAATATGCTACTTAAATTTTCATTTCATTTAAATAGGTCTTTGAGTTTTGTAATTAATTTCTTTTTAATTATTTTATTTCATTAAATATTTATAAGAAAATCTATTTTATTATTGTAAGGAAGTATTTGCCTTTCTATTAGGAGAGAAAATTGTTTTGTTTTGGAATTTATTTTTTATTATTTAATTATAAGCCTTTTTGATTGATTGTAACTTTTTAAATAATAACTTGACAATTAAAAATTATTGTTTGTTTGTTATAACAACTCTTTTTTTTCGCATGTAGATGGATATACAGTTTCACAGAACCGTAACTTGATACAAAAACTGATTGCAGGTCGTTATATAAATTTAGGAATTTGATTGCACGTAGAAATTTAAAAACAATTGTTCTCCTCAAACTCAGATCAAAAATACGGTTTTGTATCAAGTTACTATTTCTGTGGCTCAGATATCCATCTCGCGTCACATAAAAAAAAGGAGTTGTTATAACAAGAAAACAATAATTTTATCAAACACTATCGAAGAGTGCTAAATAAGAAAAGTGCTCTTGATCCTTCTTCTACATTATATTAATAAAATTATAGAAATTTACGTAATTGATAATAAAAAATTAAATAATTAACTTAAACATTCATAATATTTATTATTTTTCTTAAGCGAAGATCCAACACACAAATAGTTAAATGAAAAATAACATGTTTTTTTTATATTTTTGATTCTATAAGGACATTCAAAATTAATACATGTTATAGTTGTATGCATCTAATTATTTTTTTGGGTATATTATAGTTTTGCTTCAGATTCGAACATATTTATTCTTCTTATATTTTTTAATATGGAAAATAAAAAGTAAATTGTGGTAAATAAAATATAATTTAGTTACTTTATTGGAATTGGTCATTTTAAAACAGTTTTATAATAATTGATTATATTTGTGTCACATTTGTTGTTGAAATATAAAACACAAATATATATTACAAGTTTGAAAAAGTAGGATAATTCAGTTGCCATTTATTCAGTTACAAATTTGCAGAGGGGATATTGTCGTGATTATTTCAAAAGGCATGCGCCCAGCTTAAGCTAGAAGCATAAATTAAGAGTCGGTTAATTAGTGTTAATACGCATGCAGCTATATAATATATTTTTGAGAGATAAATTTTTGGGCGTCGAATGTTGAAGCCCAAATGATTTTAGATCGTTAGATGTTGATGTCTAAATTTAGGGGATTATCTAATAATCCCCTAAATCACTATTATAAATCTAAACAGTTTTTTGATTTATATCAACTATTTTGATATTATCCTTTGTAATTTAATTGTTATCTCATAATTTATTGATTATTTCATAATTCTTGTATCTCACTATTGTCCAGATTCCTGTCGCAAATATTTATAAGATTGCAACGATTGTTAAAAAGATCATTTAAGTGCTAATTTTTTTTTGTGTGAATATATTGCACATTCAATAAAAATAACTGGATTGAAGACCTAAACTGGAAGAAGCTTAAATGTGATAATTCTGGTACCTATGATTCAATGGTAATGTGACAATGAATTTGGTGTATGCAATTCTTGGCAGAGTTAAATTTTTGTTGTCATGCTTCGTCTTGCATTATTTCAGGTGCATCATGGATTTTATTCTGCTTAGCACAACAAAAATTTGCACCCTACAATTCTAAATACTGTTGAAAGTGCAAAGGAGTTATATGAACACCTTCATATTATGGGACAATGCATTCAATGGGAGGGGCTATGGCTTCATTTTGTGGACTATATCCCACAATGTTTATATTTATGGCTTCTTCATTTATTACATTTTATTATATGGATTGTGGCTTTGCATGATTTGTTAAGTACTAGCATCCGGTAAATCATTTTCATCATCATTAATATTTTTTTTTGGCATTATGGTAATTCTGTGAGTGCCTGTACAATTGTCAAAAATTCTTTAACTATAACATTGTGTTAAGAATGACACGGTGCTATACTGCTATGTTTTTGGACATGATGTTTGTTTGACATGAAGATCCAATATAATTATTAATTCTCGTGCTTCTCAGTTTTCATATGTAACATGTGCTTTCCCTTCATGTCTGAGGACTGAAACTGAGACATTCTTTCGTTGTTTTCCCTTTCGTTTGGATGTTAGAATTCTGATTCAAGTAAGCGTATACGAGACATGGATTCTTCAAAATGCATCAAGTACATGTGTCAGATATTTGAGGCTTGGTGAGGTTTGTGTAATGTGTAATAGACTTCAAATATACCACTAGCAATCATATCAATATAACAATTCGATGGCATTGTGCATGCCACTTTCTAAATATTTGTTAGTGCTTTAGAATGAAAGAAATACTCATTTTTAACCCTATTGATTACATTATAAACATTTTTATCAAGACATTAATATATATATACACACACACACAACTGTTATGTAATGTTCTGGGGTTTAGTGATCAAATTAATTATATACTTGGATATGTATTTGCGCACAAAATTTTTATGCAACACTATATAACATATGCTATTAAAATTTGATAAGCGCACAACAATCTACCATTTTTATAAGACCCCAACTTTTATGAATAAAGAATAATTTTCTCGAAATATATTTTTGAATATTATGGTGTGGATTTGATATAATTTTATAGTTGTGGGTAATATTTACAAATTTTACAAAGTAAGCAAGTGGTTATATAATATTCGATTGGTCGAGGAATATTCGTTTTAACAGAGAATATTCGTACGACGACACAATCATTGGTGGACCCTACAACGGAAGTATTGTCGTAGTTAGAAAACGACAAAATTATCTTTCAATAAAAATAACGGCGGATGTGTTACCGTTAAAACTGTTGAACTATCCGGTAGTAAAAAAAGCACTGAGAATCTGGCGTGAGTTGTATAAGTAGCACCTGCAGTATTGATTATTGATGCTTACGTGAGAAGTCACTCAGTTATACTCAATTATTGCTACAATAATTGTTGCATCATATCTCTCATATTATTGATTCAATTATTGTTACAGTATCATCTGCATAATATGTTATATTATTAAATCAATAATTGAGACGGCAAAGTTATTCATATTATTATTTGCAATATTGATAATGTCAAGAAGTTTTGTCATGAGAGGTTTGGTCACCTAATTACGCACCAATAAGGAGAAATCCTTATCGGAAAGCCCCATCTTTCTTGGGAACGACCTGGTTGTTAAATATTGTAAATTATAATATTAATGATGAATAAGTTCGTGTTGATTAAAGATGAATTTTATAGTTCCATTGTGTTGGACTTATTTGTGTTAGTATAATTAATGTCTGGAGGTTATATTGTTCAATCGGGTATTCGGGACACTTTTCGTGTTGGAGTACTATTCACGAGTTACTATTCATGAGTTACTATTCACGGGGTACTATTCACCCGTAAGATATATTTTTTTTCGGTCCAAATCATTTTTGGGTACAATATTATTCCATGAGGAGATGTGCTAATTTTTCAGACCGTTGGTTGAAGATATAATAGTAAATCAATATGGACCGCTGGTGGAAATTTATAATAGTAAATCAATATGGATCGCTGGTTTAAAGTTTTAATAGTAAATCAGTATGGACCGTTGCTTTATGTATTAATAGTAAACCAATATGGACCGTCTGTTTAAAAGTAAATCAATCTGGATCGTTCATGAATTAGTTACTATTCAGTCCATTCTCCTATAAATAGAAGATCATTCCTTCATTATTTCTTATGAATTCACTGAAACTCTAGAGAGAGAAACTATAGAGAGAAAGAAGAAAAGTATTCTGTTACTTCACTACTTCTTGATTCAGCTTTTTTCTAAGGTAGGGAATATTATTTTTTGTACTCGTAAGGGGTATTCTTTCTTTCTTATTCATGAAGAGAACTTCGTTATTCCATTCTTTATTATTACATTGGAATAACTCAGTGTCGTGGGATACCCTATACTTGGTGAAATTCTTTTGTTATTCCATTCTTATTATTACATTGGAATAACCTCGCTTTTATCTAAATAATCGCATAAATGGTGAAATTCTTCTAATATTTCGTTTCTTTATTATTACGTGAATAATATCCATGTCAGGTACGTGCGTTCTGGCGGAATCGGGTTCCATTATTTATTATTACGTCGAATATCACCGTCTGGTGCGTTTGTAGAACACGGGTTCTATTATTTATTATTAGGTTGGGAATAACTTGTTTATGACTGAAGCCTATCATGCGCATGGTGAATCCTTCTATTATTCCATTCTTTATTATTATATTAGAATAACTTTATTCATGTGGATTACCACATACATGGTGAATGATCCTTCATATTCATTCCTTATTAAATTGTGGAAATGATCATCTTCGTGGATTACTGCATGGCCAAGCGAAAATCCATTTGCAGATTTCATATATTCTATTATACTCAGTTGGTTAAACCTTTGGCTTCTATACTCCATAAAATTAGTGGAATATCCTTGATATTTGCGCTTCATCCAGTATCTTTTCATGGAAATATTCTTCTGAGCATTCTTGAATTTTACTTCATAAAGCAATATCAAATTGACAATTTGGACGTTATTGAGTTCAGGATAAATTAACTTATAAATCTTTAAAATTTATTCTTGAACCTGTTTTATTGAATTGTCATCATCATCATGCTTATATTATGTTGAAAGTCATCTTTGGCTTACGCATAGATGGACTTGGTATGATTATGATCGAGGATTATTGATTATAATCATGATCAGTAATGTGACGAATGATGTGGTAAAAGTCATCATTGGCTTCGTAGTTCATTGGTGGGACGATTGTTGGTATGATTATGACGAGGATTATTCGGTATAGTCATGACCATTGATGATTACATGAATATCCTTGGCCGTGGAAGCGAGGATGATTCGATTTTATTTATTGTCGAGTCTCAACGATAAAGTTGATGAAATTTTTTTAAATCATAGAAGATAGTAGATTTTATACTTTACTTGACTCTTCTAATGGATCGCTTGATCCATTGCATTAAACTTGTTGTATATATATTATTCTATCGGTTTAACATTATTCAAGGCTAATGATAATTTATTCTCGCATTATCTTAGTCATAATATTTCTTCTTTGGGCTAGTTGAGTTCACCCTTCTTTCTTTCATTGTTTCTTCGTGAAATGAGAGCGTAGATGGGGACTAATCGGGAAGCAGTGATGGTCTTAGATGGTGCGCATTAGTAGTCCTCACTATTTCGTGAAATAGTGTGATAATAAATGTAATGAGGACTCCATTGAGTGTGGATATTGTCTTGATGATAATATTTGTATTAAAACTCACAATTTATATTTTGTCGTATTTTACATTAATCGTTATATAATTAAGTTGTATTTGTATTGAAGACTTGTATGGCGACCCAAGATGGGTGATGTATACCTGTTTTGGGGGCGTCACAATTTTCTTATTATATTTTAATTTATTAATTGCATGTATAAATTTATTATTAATAAAATGAATAATCCCGCCGCAAAGCGCGGGTTTGTATCTAGTTTATCTCTACTCTGCAGTGTTATTGAGTCATTCTGCAAAATAGGAATTCAATTTTTTCATTATGTACCCAACAAGTTCTTTATATTGTTTCCTTAAATAATAAAATTAAAAAAGTTAAAGCAAACCAAAACATCAAATTAATAATAATCTTATAATTTATAAAAGAGAGAGTATAATTTATCAATTATATTCCACTTTAAAATAATTTATATTTTATTTTAAATTTTAAGTAATTTATGTAGTGAATATTGAATGGATTGTAGTTGTAAATGTATCAATATTAACTTTTAAAAAGTTAATTTGTGATATTTTTACATTTAAATTTAATATGATTCATTTAAATTTTGGAAATAATAAATTTTATAATTAATAGTACTTTTATAATTATATTGACATAAATTAAATAAATTTATATCAATTTTAAATTTGAATACGTTTGAAATTAATTTTTAAAAAATAAGTCAATATTAAGTTTATAATTTGAAAATAAAGTAGTAAAAAAAAGTCAAGATGTGTATGATTGATGAGTTTTTCACTTAAATGAGGGTGTGAAATGTCATTTTATATATAGAGAGAAAGATTTTTGACTCCCTCACACTAGGGAGTAAAATCATATATAGAGATTAAATAGAGAGTCAAATAAAGATAAGGAAGCTGTTGGATAATAATTTGTTGATGTATTCTTCAAAATTGAGGATAAAGAGTTGATTAAGCAAACTGTTGTTAATGCTCCTTTCTCTATTTTCTCTCTCCTTCTATGGTCTCCGAGCTCGGGAATGGTTAGTATGAAATTTATTTTTTGGTAAATTGGTCAAATGCCCAATAGAAATAAATGAAAGCTTAAAGCGGGAGATGTCAAGACTTCTATCGAAGAATCGATTAACTTTTTACGTCTCACTCTCTCCGATTCTCTTTCTAAAATTTGCATCAACCTTTCTACTAATTCATCATTCTCACCTATTTGTAAATGGGATTTAATTCCCATACTTTTAGTAGTTTAATTTCCATTTTCTAGACACCTATTTGTAAATCTCAAATCTTTAGCTTCAAAGTTTCAATTTTTTACATCTCTCATAGACACATTCACTCAAAGATTTAATCAGAGATGGAGAAGCTCACCGAGAAATGTAAAAGAATGGCAACATGCGTTAAAAATTCATTCAGTGGGCTTAGGAATGATTCAGCCAAAAAATAGTAGCTTATTAAAATCATTTTTATTTAAAATAAACGGGTTGAATGGCTAACCGATTCAGATCACAAGTCATTCAGATACATTAAGTTCTAAACAAAAACCCCATAAGTATTGCCAAATATTTACTATTGATAGCAGGAGCAGCGTGAAACTAACAAATTACTTCATTATCTCCTGGTGGACCGAGAAACAATGTCCAAGTAAAAAAAAAATCCTCCTATAGATAAATTTGATTTTATGACTAATGGGATATTTATTGTATTACTACAGTTCAAATTATATAGGATTATTTGATTTTTCTTGGCAACTTCCAAAGGTCTCCTAATCTCCTTGATGGTTCAAGGAAAGTCCTGGTACGTAATTGAACCCCACACCACCCCCAATTACTCAACACTGCATCATGGTAGTTTCTGGGCATTTACTCCAAAGACTCAATTTATTCTATTAAATAGAAATTAATAGAATAAAATAAAATGGCATACGATACTGCCGTCTTTTCGAAGGTTACTTTAATCTTTTTTGACAGCTTCAAGAAACCTACTTTATATTATTTATAATTATAAATATAATGATTTGTAAATTTCTGAGAAGTTTCCGATCGAATACCAACTATAAAACAACCCTGAGTGCACTAACAAACCAAAACTTAATACAATAAGTAAATAAAAATGGGTGGTGCTGCTGCAGCAATATCACAGGTGATTGCCAAAATTCCACCGGCTTATGCCCATATGTTGATGGCTTCCTTTTGTGTTACCAGAATCTGCCAGTTAGACGCTCGAGATCACGGCTATTCCGCCGTAGCTTTCAACTCGTTCATCTGCTTCTGCTTCTTTGGGACTGTTTGCTGCTCCTCGGCGTATCAATGGTTGTTGTCGCATCGACATAAAGAAACACCAAACAAATACAAATATGCGGTATGGTTGTTGTATGCGGTTACCCTCTTCGCCTGTGCTCACCATTTTGCACCATTTTTCGGCCCCATCGTTGCCAAGTTTCTCTACGTTTTCGCTGCTATGGGGACTTATTTCTTCTTTTTGCATCTTTACCTAATCAAGGACAACAATGTCAACTCTTCTGACTGCACCACCACTACTACTAAATTGAAAACTGGAAACTTGCATATTCAAGGAGGAAATGATGAAGATGATCTCGACAACACTACTAAGGAGGTGGAGGAGGAGGGTGTATGAATTCATGGTGTGGGGGAGGAGGAGGAGGGGAAAATTGGCTTGCTGAACAGCTGAAGCCAATTAAGTTGAGGAATACCTCAGGCCCAGGCCCAGGGTCGCTGGTCAATTAATTACCTATCAATAAAGTAGGAGTTGGTGTATGTACAAAGCAAAAAATGTAGTACTATTTGCTAGACCATTTTGACAGTCTAATTTTATTCACTTTTGCTTCTATACAAGTCCAGTACTGTTTACTTCAGAAATATGCACGCACGTATATTTGAAACATATATCTAAAACCATTTTAATTATTTGCAACATTTTCCTGAAATATTTGCAACATTTTCTTGAAATAGAGAGAGTTCGAATGTCTGGTGAAGAGAAAAACACATCAGCAGCCAACACCATGGAAAGAAGAAAACCATATCATCATCTCCTCGGTTGACTCTTCCCTCCTCCTAGTATCAGAGGCGAAACCAGGGGTCCGGGGAGGCATATGACTATGGTGTTTCGAGCATTTCATGTGATCCCCCCAGGCCGGCGATTCCATGACCCCTCTCTTCTGGCATTCCAAAGTTCCAGCCACCATGTTTAATTCTTTCACTCTCCGTCGGTTGAGCAGAAGGTTGAAGATGAACCGATAGACGATAGATATGTTGGTTTTGTAGCAGTGGAGGAGGGTAATTGAGTATTTGTCAGATTTGGATAAAATTTAAGCTTTTATTTAGAAATCATGCGTTCTGCCATATGCTTGCTTATTAGTCAGTATTACTCAAATGTCTAAATTGGTGTGTTTTAATTAATATTTTAAAATTTGGGAGGCATGAAATTTAATTTGTCATTTATTTAAAGGTTCCAATCAATCTGTTGCTTGTTTTATATATATATATATATATATATATATATATATATATATATATATATATATATATGGGTTCAATCAGCAATGATCGGTTCTTTGTGGAAATTCATTTATTCAACCGCTACAAACAAAGTAGCGCTTTAAAAAAAAAATTTGTAACAACAAGCCGCACACAAGGTTATAGCGGATTTGGGCTAAAATGAAGTTCTTCCCCAACAGGATTCTTGTGGATGGAATATATATATATATATATATATATATATATATATATATATATATAGATTCCATCCACATGAACCCCATAACCCTTTTTTTTCTCATTGAATTTTTTTATTTTTTTTTGCTCCAAACCCCAAATTTTAACGAAAGCAAAAAAAGGAGTTGTGGATGGATACCTATATATATATATATATATATATATATATATTTACAGAATCGTAAATAACAAATTATCAGTTTACATTTTGAATTATTGATCATGCTCTACAAGTAAGCATATAAAGGCTAGAAAAAATGCATATTTAATTCTATGTTATTTAAGAGTAATAAATTAATTTCAGCCCATGAACTAGCATTAGCATATTATTGTAAGTGCACTAAGAAATAAGTAACACATATAGTTTTTAAGACTCCGAATTTTATGAAATAAAAGTATTCAATTTTTCTATTTAGTAATGGTTAAATTGATAACAAGTTAAAGTTAAGGGTAATATATGAAATTTTTCAAAATAAGCAAGTGGCTATAAAATACTTATCATGTTTGTGGAGAATATTCGTTTGGTCGTGGAATATTCTTTTCGGCTTCGGGAATATTAAATTTACGACCTTGATCATTTGTGGGTCCCATAATGTAATAAGCTGTCGGATGAAGAAAGCGATAAATTTGAGTTTTTATAAATAACTGGCAGTAGTTATTACAATTAACATCATTGGAATACTCGGTGGTTAAAATACGATGAATGGCGTAGTTATAAGACAAGATTTTTTCAATTATTGATTCTTACGTGAGAAGGCTTTACTCAATAATTGTTACGAAGAATTCTTGTTTAATATTTTATTTTATTGATTCAATAATTCTTTGCGTTGATATTTTATATTATTGTTGCTCAATAATTGTCAATGCGCATGATATTTTTCATTATCGGATCAATAATTCATATTATTTGAATAATATTATGAGATAGCATTATTGGCAATGTCTAGAAATTTCTGTCAAGGAGAGGTTTGGTCACCTAATTGCGTGCCAGTAAGGAGAAATTCTTATTGGAAAGTCCCCTCTTTCCTGGGAACTGTCTGGTTGTCATAACTGTGATTCTGTAATATTATTTGTGAATAATTAATTATTGATTCATATGATAAGGAAATATTTATTTGATGTGGATATAAATGATGGATTTATTTGTGGTTATAAATGAAGGAATTAATGTTGAGGTATTTTATCAGTATTTTGTCGGATTAGAGGTATTAAAAGATCAAATCAGTGTTCTTACAGCTTTATTGTGTGAGTTATAATTTTTAATCTGACCGTTGGATCGTTGTAATTTTTGGATATGTTATACATATATAAGTTGAGTATATGTACACAAATTTTGAACCGTTAAAAATGAACGAATGATTTGTTATGAATTTTAAGAGGTGACTGATTCGGAAATTAGGTTTATAAATGATTTTGGTGGAAAATTCTAGAAATGGGTGGGCCCCACTTTTGATTATTGGGGAAGATTGTGACAACCCCAAAATAGGTCCATTCCATCCAACCCATTCTGAGTCGCCAAATACATGGTACAGAAAATAACTACAACTTTATTACAATAATTGTCGTGCAAAATACAACAACTCATGTGTTGTGAGTTGTGACGCCCCAAAATAGGTCCATTCCATCCAACCCATTCTTCGAGTCGCCAAATACATGGTATGAGAAAACAACTACAACTTTATTACAATAATTGTCGTGCAAAATACAACAACACATATCTTTGTGAGTTTGGATACAAATATATATCAATCTATGACTCATGTCCCAACCGTGGACAAACACCTCATAATGACACCTTACATAAAAAGGTATAGTCAAAAAACTGTTTTAGAAATTAAAAATCTTTGGGAAGTGCTCAAGAAAACCTTCATACATGGGAGGCCATGCCTCAGGTTATTATAGATATCATATGCCCATAGAATTATCCTTGGTTGATCCAATAGACCCCAAAGAAAAACGATAATATTACTATCATGTTCTTTCCAATGGTGAGTCTTCTTCGACATATAATTATCTCCATTGTCTTCAAGTGAAAATTATATTTCAAATAAACTCCAAGATCATATAGGTAGTGTCTTAGATATACTCAGCAAGTGGATGTGCACAACCCTGTCTTATGATAACACGAGGTTGTATGTCATTAGACATCTTGTATGATAGTGACAAAACACCCTTCCAAAGTTGGGTTCGCCTCACCCTATTCGATTCACCAAATATAACTATTAAATGATGTATAAAATACAACAAACTAAAGTCCTCAATAAAATTATTTCCATACTCTTTAGGGAGAACCTCAACAACTATAGACCACCGCTCTATTCCGTTATTATCCATTTCGACCCGCCTACACTCTTATTACACCGAAAGGAATTGTGAAGCAAAAGGGTGAGCACAAATAGCTCAGTAAAGAATATCATGACTAAAGATAATTAAATTATCAATAGCCTTCATCAGTAATAAATCAGAGATTTAGAACATATGGTAGATGATAAAATTTTCAACCATAGTTGCAGCGGAACGAGCAATCCATTAGAAGAGTAATATAGACTATAAAGTCTATTATTTTCTCCATATTAAAAGTCCATCAACAATGTTTTATCCCTATAACATCAATCAATAGTTCCTTTCCACAATCATATGAATAACTCATAATCATAATTGTGATTCTAAATTCATCTTCGCATCCAAGACGAAGATAATTTTCATCACCTGTCTTTACCTCAAACATCAAAGATCATGGTTATACCAAATCACAGTTCCTGTTCATAATCATACTAATAAATTCATCTTTGCATTCATCTTTGCCAAAGATATTTATCAACAGTTCATCTTTGCACTACATGCCAAAGATATTCAACAAAATTCATCTTTGCATTAAAAGACAAAGATATTCATCAATAATTCATCATCTTTGCACTCACATGCCAAAGATATTCAACAATAAGTCATCTTTGCACTACGGGCCAAAGATATTCATATCTCAAATAAATACATAATCATTTTAGAATTTATATAAATCATAATTATAATCATGTTGATCAATTCGCCTTTGCACTTAAGCTAAAAATATTCAATTATAAATTCAATGGTCATGATCATACCCTACCAATGATTCAACTTTGCACCATCGCCAAAGAGAACCCATAGTCACAATCATACCAATAATCTACCCATCTTTACACTTAAGTCAAAGAGAAATTTATTCATCGAGATTATAAAATGTTATATATGATAATAAAAACAATATTATCAAAATATGGATTCAATCAAAGATAGTAACCATATAGACATCTTGGATAAAAAGAAAAATTATATTTTTCTGTGAATAGTGTCGTATTCGTGAATAGTGCCGTATACGTGAATAGTAACTCCGACACAAAAAAATAAACTTTCACAATAAAATTCATATCAATATTTATAACACCTTAATCCAAATGTTATAAATCACTTAATAATATCAAAATCTTAATATTCTTAATATTACAACAATATTTAATAATTTCTTAAACTTATAAACAATTTATTTAAATTGTTTACACTTTACTAATTAATGCATTTAATCATCATAAAATGCCAAACTCATAAGATTTCATCACCAATAACCAAAACCCTCATAAAAAATCAGCATATACCTCATATATGATTCTCAAGCCATAAAATCATATTTTTCAATTTTCTTCCTTCACATAACATATTTAATTCATTTACTCATAACTAGACCAATTTCATGAAAAATACCAAATCAGTTCTAAAAATATTTTTTTCCGGGATTTAGCATAACATAGTCCCATATTGAACATATATTTTTTCGAAATTTAAAAATTCATTTACTATTTTTCATATGGCCAAAACCATAGAATATTTAAACATTTATCATAAATTGTACTTTTATCCAAAAAATTTTGAAATTTACGAGTATACTGATATTATATAGATGTACTCCCAATAAAAATTTCATCAATTTTGGAGTTAATCACAAGGAGTTATAAGCGGTTACTTTTAAAATAGTCTTTTCTCCTAAAATCCATAACTCATAATCTATACATCTAAAAATCGCCATTTTTGGACACAATCTATAAAACTCATCAAAATATCATTTCAAATTTTTCCAGAATTTTTGAAGGTTCAAAAAATTTTGAAACTAAAAACATAATAATAACCCTTAACATCCCTTACTATCCCTTACCTCAAAAAAGCGATCTTGGAATGTCGATATAATTTGAATCGAACTTGCACAGTATAGCAATACTCAAGATATCTAAATACTCAAAAAATAAGCTCGATAATATAGAGAGAAAACTTGATTTTCGGTGTGATTTTCAATTATAACCTAAGCACCTATTTATAGAAAATGCTTAGAACACCAAAGTAGAAAATTTAATAAATTAATATTATTTATTTTTCCACATCTTCCCACGCATCCAAGCATCTGAATTCAACTCATTAACATGTTAAAGATGCCCACCAAACACAAAAAAACGTTTTTCTTATTTAAATTATTTTAAACTTCCAAAAATCAATTATTTCGGAGCTTCGGAACTTCAATAATTCATAATAAATAGCCCTTTTATCATAAATTTGAATCTCGGGAATTTTTATAGGAAATTCAATTCTTTACAACTTTACAGAAGAAAGTTTTTCCAAATTCCAAACAGAAATTGACAAAAATCTACAAGCAAGCGATTTTACAGTCTATAATCAAATTTCGATCAAGAAATGGGGTCCACCGACATGTTTAACATGTTTTAAACATTTATTGTAACAAAAATATTCTTCCTCCTCATATACTCATATATTCCACATTCACTGTAAAAATATCACCATTATTATATTATTAAAATATAATAATATATTTAAATAAATTATTTTATCGAAAAAAGATAAAATATTAATTTTCAACAATTGTCACATTAAAATTTTCTCCATCTATATCCACATAAAATAAATATTTTCCTCATCATAAAAATCAATAATTAATTATTCACAAATAATATTACAAAATCACAATATATGAGAACCAAAGTTCTGAGGAAAGAGAGGGCCTTCAATAAAGATTTCTCCTTCTTGGCCAAGCAATTAAATAACCTCTCCTTAGATGTAACTTTCTAGACATTGCCAACAATATTATCTAATAATATTATTTCAGATAATATGAATTATTGTCTCGATAATGAAAAAAATATCGTGTGTAGTGATAATTATTAAAAAACAACGATAATATAAAATATCAACGCAACAATTATTGAATCAATAAAATATAATATTGAGCAATAAGAATTATCGTAATAATTGAGTAAGTAGTGCTTTCACGTAAGAATCAATAATTGGTGTAATACTGGTATCTTCTTGTGTTTTAACCACCGAGTATTTTAACAAAGATTAACGCTAATAACTACGCCTTCTTCATTTATAAACAACTTATATTTATCGTTTTCTTCATCATCCAATCACTTTCCGTTATAGGGCCCACACAAAAATGTGTGTCATAGCGGATATTCCCGACAAAAAGAATATTCCACGACCAAACGAATATTGTCCAACAACAAACAATGAATATTTTATAGCCACTTCATGATTTTGTAAAATTTGCATATTTCACCCATAACTTTAAATTTTTATCAATTTAACCATTTCTTGAATAATTATAAGAAAAATTGAATAATTTTATTTCATAAAATTCGGGTTCTTACAATCTCCCCTCCTTATGAAATTTCGTCCCCGAATTTACGTACACTGGTATTTCAAAGAGTTGAGAATACCTTGCTTTCATTCGATTCCATCTTTCATGTCCTCATAATTTCTCCATTGCTCATCTCCCGTAATTGATATATCATTCTAGAATACGACTTCAAAACAAAGGTTAATTGAATAAATTAACATATCACATAATATCTCGATATTATGACTGACCAACATAAATAAGCTTAGGTAGGACACACTAGCGAAGGATTTACTCATCATCTCTCCTCCTAGTTCTATTCCCTTATCTCCGCCAGAGATCATATCCCTAAGCTCATGATCCCAATAGTCAATGGCGCCCCCAAAATAGGTCAATCCATCCAACCTATTCAGAGTCGCCAAATACATATTGTGGCCAAAAACAACTACAACTTTATTACTATAATTGTCGTGCAAAATACAACAACACATATATCGTGAGTTTTAATACCAATCTATGACTCATGTCCCAACTATGGACAACACCTCACATTGATACATTACATAAAAAGTATAGTCGAAAAACTGTTTTAGAAATTAAAACCTTTGGGAAGTGCTCAAGAAAACCTTCGTTACATGGGAGGCCATGCGTCAGGTTATAATAGATATCATATGCCCACAAAATTATCCTTGGTTGAACTAATAGACCCCAAAGAAAAACGAGAAGATTACTATCATGTTCTTTCCAGTGGTGAGTCTTCTCTTGACATATAATTATCTCCGTTGTCTTCAAGTGAAAATTATATTTCAAATAAACTCCAAGATCATATAGGTAGTGCTCGTAGATATACTCAACAAGTGGATGTGCACAACCTTGTCTTATGATAACACGAGTTTGTATGTCATTAGACATCTTGTATGATAGTGACAAAACACCCTTCCAAAGTTGGGTTCGCCTCACCCTATTTGATTCACCAAATATAACTATTAAATGATGTATAAAATACAACACACTAAAGTCCTCAATAAAATTATTTTCATACTCTTTAGGGAGAACCTCAACAACTATGTACCACCATTCTATTCCCTTGTTATCCCCGCCACGACCCAGCCTACACTCTTATTACACGAAAGGAATTGTGAAGCAAAAAGGGTGAGCACAAATAGCTCAAGAAAGAATATCATTACTAAAGATAATTAAATTATCAATAGACTTCATCAAGAATAAATCGTAGATTTAGAACATATGGTAGATGATAAAACTTTTCAACCATAGTTGTAAATGAACGAGCAATCCATTAAGAGAGTCAAATAGACTATAAAGTCTATTATCTTTCCACGTTAAAAGTCCACCAACAATGTTTTATCCCTATAACATCAATCAACAGTTCTTTTCCACAATCTTATGAATAACTCATAATCATAATTGTGATTCTAAATTCCTCTTCGCATCCAAGACGAAGATAATTTTCATCACTTGTCTTTACCTGAAACATCAAAGATCATGGTTATACCAAATCACAGTTCTTATTCATAATCATACTAATAAATTCATCTTTGCACTACGGGCCAAAGATATTTATCAACAGTTCATCTTTGCACTACATGCCAAAGATATTCAACAATCATCTTTCATCAAAGATTTTTGCACTTTGCATAGACAAAGACAAAGATATTCATCAATAATTCATATTTTGCACATCTTTGCACTACATGCCAAAGATATTCAACAATAAGTCATCTTTACACTACGGGCCAAAGATATTCATATCTCAAATAAATACATAATCATTTTAGAATTTATATAAATCATAATTATAATCATGTTGATCAATTCACCTTTGCACTTAAGCTAAAAATATTCAATTATAAATTCAATGGTCATGATCATACCAGTCAATGATTCAACTTTGCACTACTGGCCAAAGAGAACCCATAGTCACAATCATACCAATAATCTACCCATCTTTACACTTAAGTCAAAGAGAAATTTATTCACCGAGATTATAAAAATGTTATATATGATAATAAAAACAATATTATCAAAACATGGATTCAATCAAAGATAGTAACCATATAGACATCTTGGATAAAAAGAAAATTACATTTTTTTCGTGAATAGTGTCATATTCGTGAATAGTGCCAGTATCGTGAATAGTAACTCCACACACAAAAAATAAACTTTCACAATAAAATTATATCAATATTTATAACACCTTAATCCAAATGTTATAAATCACTTAATAATATCAAAATCTTAATATTCTTAATATTACAACAATATTTAATAATTTCTAAAACTTATAAACAATTTAATTAAATTGTTTACACTTTACTAATTAATGCATTTAATCATCATAAAATGCCAAACTCATAAGATTTCATCACCAATAACAAAACCCTCATAAAAAATCAGATATACCTCATATATGATTCTCAAGCCATAAAATCATATTTTCCAATTTTCTTCCTTCATATAACATATTTAATTCATTTACTCATAACTAGACCAATTTCATGAAAAATACCAAATCAGTTTCAAAAATATTTCTTTTCTCGGGATTTAGCATAACATAGTCCCATATTGAAATATATATTTTCTCTAAATTTAAAAATTCATTTACTATTTTTCATATGGCCAAAACCACCGAATATTTAAACATTTATCATAAATTGTACTTTTATCCAAAACTTTTGAAATTTACACGGTATACTGATATTATATAGATGTACTCCCAATAAAAATTTCATCAATTTTGGAGTTAATCACAAGGAGTTATAAGGGTTTACTTTTAAAATAGTCTTTTCTCATAAAATCCATAACTCATAATCTATACATCCAAAAATCGCCATTTTGGACACAATCTATAAAACTCATCAAAATATCATTTCAAATTTTTCCAGAATTTTTGAAGGTTCAAAAATTTTGAAACTAAAAAACATAATAACCCTTAACATCCCTTACTATCTCTTACCTCAAAAGAAGCGAGATCGAATATGGAATATAATTGAATCGAACTTGCACCGTATAGCAACACTCAAGATATCTAAATACTCACAAAATAAGCTCGATAATATATATAGAGAGAAAACTTCAGTTTACGGTGTGATTTTCAATTATAACCTAAGCACCCTATTTATAGAAAATGCTTTAAACACCAAAGTAGAAAATTTAATAAATTAATATTATTTATTTTTCCACATCTTCCCACGCATCCAAGCATCTGAATTCAGTCTCTAGCACATGTTAAAGATGCCCACCAAAACAAAAAAAACGTTTTTCTTATTTAAATTATTTAAAACTTCCAAAAATCAATTATTTGAGATTTTTGAACTTCAATAATTCATAATAAATAGCCCTTTTTATCATAAATTTGAATCTCGCGAATTTTTATAGGAAATTCAATTCTCTACAACTTTACAGAAGAAAGTGTTTTCCAAATTCCAAGCAGAAATTGACAAAAATCCACAAACCAGGCGATTTTACATACTATAATCAAATTTCGGTCAAGAAATGGGGTCCACCGACATGTTTAACATGTTTTAAACATTTATTGTACAAAAATATTCTTCCTCCTCATATACTCATATATTCCACATTCATCGTAAAAATATCACCATTATTATATTATTAAAATATAATAATATATTTAAATAAATTATTTTATCAAAAAAGATAAAATATTAATTTTCAACAATTGTCACATTAAAAATTTTCTCCATCTATATCCACATAAAATAAATATTTTCCTCATCATAAAATCAATAATTAATTATTCACAAATAATATTACGTAATCACAATATTGACAACTAAGCAGTTCGAGGAGAGGGGCCTTCCGATAAGATTTCTCCTTACTGGCGCGCAATTAAATAACCTCTCCTTAGACAGAACTTTCTAGACATTGCCAAAAATGTTATCTAATAATATTATTCAGATAATATGAATTATTGCTCCGATAATGGAAAATAATCGTAAAGTGACAATTCTTAAAACAACAATAATATAAAATATCAACGCAACAATTATTGAATCAATAAAATATAATATGAAAATATCATCGTAATAATTATTGAGTAGTGCTTTCACGTAAGAATCAATAATTGGTGTAATAAAATAATCTTCTTGTGTTTTAACCACCGAAGTATTTTAACAAAATTATTGAGTAACGCCTTTCATTTATAAACAACTTATATTTGTCGTTTTCTTCATCCAATCAATTTTCGTTATAGTGAATAGTAATTTGTGAATAAGACGGATCGTGAAAAAGAATATTCCACGACCAAATAATATTGTAAAACAACAATGAATATTTTATAGCCTTTTATTTTGTAAAATTTGTCATATTTCACCCATAACTTTAAATTTTTATCAATTTAACCATTTCTTGAATAATTATAAGAAAAATTGAATAATTTTATTTCATAAAATTCGAGTTCTTATAATCTCCCTCCTTATGAAATTTCATCTCGAATTCCATCCGGTATTTCAAAGAGTTGAGAATACCTTGCTTTCATTTTTGATTCCATTTCATGTCCTCATAATTTCTCCATTGCTCATCTCCCGTAATTAGGATATCATTCTAGAATACGACTTCAAAACAAGGGTTAATTGAATAAATTAACATATCACATAATATCTCGATATTATGATCGACCAAATAAATAAGCTTAGGTAGGACACACTAGCGAAGGATTTACTCATCTCTCCCTCCTAGTTCTATTCCCTTATCTCCGCCGGAGATCATATCCTAAGCTCGATACCAATCGTGACGCCCCAAAATAGGTCCAATCCATCCAACCTATTCTCATTGAGAGTCGCCAAATACATGGTACGGTGCATAAAACAACTACAACTTTATTACTACAATTGTCGTGCAAAAATACAACAATACATATATCGTGAGTTTTAATACCAACTATGACTCATGTCCCAACTATGATGATACAAATATCATCATTGATACATTACATAAAAGTACTCATAATGACACCAATAAGGTATAGTCTGTTTTAGAAATTAAAACCCTTGGGAAGTGCTCAAGAAAACCTTCGTACATGGGAGGCCATGCGTCTAGGTTATAATAGATATCATATGCCCATAGAATTATCCTTGGTTTGACCTAATAGACCCCAAAGAAAAACGAGAAGATTACTATATCATGTTCTTTCCAATGGTGAGTCTTCTCTTGACATATAATTATCTCCATTGTCTTCAATTGAAAATTATATTTAAATAAACTCCAAGATCATATAGGTAGTGCTCGTAGATATACTCAAAGAGGATGTGCACAACCCTGTCTTATGATAACACGAGGTTGTATGTCATTAGACATCTTGTATGATAGTGACAAAACACCCTTCCAAAGTTGGGTTCGCCTCACCCTATTTGATTCACCAAATATAACTATTAAATGATGTATAAAATACAACAAACTAAAGTCCTCAATAAAATTATTTCCATACTCTTTAGGGAGAACCTCAACAACTATAGACCACCGTTCTATTCCCTTGATATCCCCGCTCAACCCAGCTACACTCTTATTACCTGAAAGGAATTGTGAAGCAAAAGGGTGAGCACAAATAGCCCAGTAAAGAATATCATGACTAAAGATAATTAAATTATCAATAGACTTCATCAGTAATAAATCAGAGATTTAGAACATATGGTAGATGATAAAACTTTTCAACCATAGTTGCGGTGAACGAAAGCAATCCATTAAGAGAGTCAATAGACTATAAAGTCTATTGTCTTTCTCCATATTAAAAGTCCACCAACAAATGTTTTATCCTATAACATCAATCAATAGTTCCTTTCCACAATCATATGAATAACTCATAATCATAATTGTGATTCTAAATTCCTCTTCGCATCCAAGACGAAGATAATTTTCATCACCGTCTTTACCGAAACATCAAAGATCATGGTTATACCAAATCACGGTTCTGTTCATAATCATACTAATAAATTCATCTTTGCACTACGGACCAAAGATATTTATCATCAGTTCATCTTTGCTTTGCCAAAGATGCCAAAGATATTCAATGTCATAATTCAAAAAGATATTCAACAACATGTCATCTTTGCATTACAGACAAAGATATTCATCAATAATTCATTTTGCACTACATGCAAAAAGATATTCAACAATAAGTCATCTTTACACTATGGCCAAAGATATTCATATCTCAAATAAATACATAATCATTTTAGAATTTATATAAATCATAATTATAATCATATATGTTGATCAATTCACCTTTGCACTTAAGCTAAAAATATTCAATTATAAATTCAATGGTCATGATCATACCCGGTCAATGATTCAACTTTGCACTTATTGGCCAAAGAGAACCTATAGTCACAATCATACCAATAATCTACCCATCTTTACACTTAAGTCAAAGAGAAATTTATTCACCGAGATTATTATAAAATGTTATATATGATAATAAAAATAATATTATCAAAACATGGATTCAATCAAAGATAGTAACCATATAGACATCTTGGATAAAAAGAAAAATTTATATTTTTTCGTGAATAAGTAAATGATTCGTGAATAGTGCCGTGATATCGTGAATAGTAACTCCCACACAAAAAAAAATAAACTTTCACAATAAAATTCATATCAATATTTATAACACCTTAATCCAAATGTTATAAATCACTTAATAATATCAAAATCTTAATATTATTAATATTACAACAATATTTAATAATTTCTAAAACTTATAAACAATTTAATTAAATTGTTTACACTTTACTAATTAATGCATTTAATCATCATAAAATGCCAAACTCATAAGATTTCATCACCAATAACCAAAACCCTCATCAAAAAATCAGCATATACCTCATATATGATTCTCAAGCCATAAAATCATATTTTCCAATTTTCTTCCTTCACATAACATATTTAATTCATTTACTCATAACTAGACCATTTTCATGAAAATACCAAATCAGTTCTAAAAATATTTCTTTTCGGGATTTAGCATAACATAGTCCCATATTTGAATATATTTTTTCGAAATTTTAAAAATTCATTTACTATTTTTCATATGGCCAAAACCACCGAATATTTAAATATTTATCATAAATTGTACTTTTATCCAAAAATTTTGAAATTTACACAGTAAGTATACTGATATTATATAGATGTACTCCCAATAAAAATTTCATCAATTTTGGAGTTAATCACAAGGAGTTATAAGGTTTACTTTTAAAATAGTCTTTTCTCATAAAATCCATAACTCTAATCTATACATCCAAAAATCGCCATTTTTGGACACAATCTATAAAACTCATCAAAATATCATTTCAAATTTTTCCAGAATTTTTGAAGGTTCAAAAAATTTTGAAACTAAAAACATAATAACCCTTAACATCCCTTACTATCCCTTACCTCAAAAAAGCGATCTTTCGAATGTCGATATAACGTTGAACGAAACTTGCACAGTATAGCAACACTCAAGATATCTAAATACTCAAAAAAATAAGCTCGATAATAGTAGAGAGAAAACTTGGTTTACGGTGTGATTTTCAATTATAACCTAAGCACCTATTTATAGAAAAATGCTTAGAACACCAAAGTAGAAAATTTAATAAATTAATATTATTTATTTTTTTCATTCCACGCATCCAAGCATCTTAATTCAGTCTCTAGCACATGTTAAAGATGCCCACCAAACACAAAAAACGTTTTTCTTATTAAAAATTATTTTAAACTTCCAAAAATCAATTATTTTTGAACTTGAACTTCAATAATTCATAATAAATAGCCCTTTTATCATAAATTTGAATCTCTTGAATTTTTATAGGAAATTCAATTCTTACAACTTTGCGTAAGAAAAGTTTTTCCAAATTCAAAAGTAAATTGACAAAAATCACAAACAGGCGATTTTACATGCTATAATCAAATTTCGATCAAGAAATGGGGTCCATTTATTACATGTTTAACATGTTTTAAACATTTATTGTAACAAAAATATTCTTCCTCCTCATATATACTCATATTCCACATTCATTGTAAAAATATCACCATTATTATATTATTAAAATATAATAATATATTTAAATAAATTATTTTATCAAAAAAGATAAAATATTAATTTTCAATTGTCACATTAAAAATTTTCTCCATCTATATCCACATAAAATAAATATTTTCCTCATCATAAAATCAATAATTAATTATTCACAAATAATATTACGTAATCACAATATGATAAACCAGGCAGGTTCGAGGAAGAGGGGGCTTTCAATAAAGATTTCTCTCATCTTGGCGCGCAATTTAAACCAAACCTCTCCTTAGACAGAACTTTCTAGACATTGCCAATAATGTTATCTAATAATATTATTCAGGATAATATGAATTATTGTTGATAATGGAAAATACCGTGTAGTGACAATTCTTAAAACAACAAATAATATAAAATATCAACGCAACAATTATTGAATCAATAAAATATAATATTGAACAATAATTATCGTAAAATTATTGAGTAGTGCTTTTTCACGTAAGAATCAATAATTGGTAATACCGCAGTGCTTCTTGTGTTTTTAACAAGGAAGTATTTTTGAATTAACGCTAGCAATTAACGCCTTCATTTATAAACAACTTATTTGTCGTTTTCTTCATCCAATCACTTTCCGTTATAGGGCCCCACATTAAGGAGTGCATGCGATATATTTATTAAAAAAGAATATTCCACGACCACCAAACGAATATTGTCCGACAAATAATGAATATTTTATAGCCATGCGTATTTTGTAAAATTTGTGATATTTCACCCATAACTTTAAATTTTTATCAATTTAACCAGTAATAATTATATAAAAATTGAATAATTTTATTTCATAAAATTCGGGTTCTTATAATCTCCCTCCTTATGAAATTTCATCCCCGAAATTTACGCATTCGGTATTTCAAAGAGTTGAGAATACCTTGCTTTCATTTCGATTCCATCTTTCATGTCCTCATAATTTCTCCATTGCTCATCTCCGTAATTCAGATATCATTCTAGAATGACTTCAAAACAAGGGTTAATTGAATAAATTAACATATCACATAATATATCTCGATATTATGACCGACCAACATAAATAAGCTTAGGTAGGACACACTAGCGAAAGGATTTACTCATCTCTCCCTCCTAGTTCTATTCCCGCTTATCTCTCCGCCAGAGATCATATCCTAAGCTCGATACCAACCGTGACGCCCCAAAATAGGTCCAATCCATCCAACCCATTTCGAGTCGCCAAATACATGGTACGTAAAAACAACTACAACTTTATTACTACAATTGTCGTGCAAAATACAACAATACATATGTGAGTTTGATAGTTTTATATACCAACTATGACTCATGTCCCAACTATGGACAACACCTCACATTGATACATTACATAAAAGTATAAATAATAACCTGTTTTAGAAATTAAAATCTTTGGGAAGTGCTCAAGAAAACCTTCGTACATGGGAGGCCATGCGTATACAGGTTATAATAGATATCATATGCCCATAGAATTATCCTTGGTTGATCTAATAGACCCCAAAGAAAACGAGAAGATTACTATCATGTTCTTTCCAATGGTGAGTCTTCTCTTGACATATAATTATCTCCATTGTCTTCAAGTGAAAATTATATTTTAAATAAACTCCAAGATCATATAGGTAGTGCTCGTAGATATACTCAAAGAAGTGGATGTGCACAACCCTTGTTTATGATAACACGAAGTTGTATGTCATTAGACATCTTGTATGATAGTGACAAAACACCCTTCCAAAGTTGGGTTCGCCTCACCCTATTTGATTCACCAAATATAACTATTAAATGATGTATAAAATACAACACACTAAAGTCCTCAATAAAATTATTTCTATACTCTTTAGGAGAACCTCAACAACTATAGACCGCTCTATTCCTGTTATCCCCGGCTTCGACCCAAATACTACACTTATTACCGAAAGGAATTGTGAAGCAAAAGGGTGAGCACAAATAGCTTCGATAAAGAATATCATTACTAAAGATAATTAAATTATCAATAGACTTCATCAATAATAAATCGTAGATTTAGAACATATGGTAGATGATAAAACTTTTCAACCATAGTTTAATGTGAACGAAGCAATCCATTAGAAGAGTAAAATAGACTATAAAGTCTATTATCTTCTCCATATTAAAAGTCCACCAACAATGTTTTTTCCCTATAACATCCATCAAACAGTTCCTTTCCACAATCATATGAATAACTCATAATCATAATTGTGATTCTAAATTCTCTTCGCATCCAAGACGAAGATAATTTTCATCACCTGTCTTTACCTGAAACATCAAAGATCATGGTTATACCAAATCACAGTTTTTATTCATAATCATACTAATAAATTCATCTTTGCACTACGGGCCAAAAATATTCATCAACAGTTCATCTTTGCACTACAGGCCAAAGATATTCAACAATAATTCATCTTTGCACTACAGGCCAAAGATATTCAACAATAATTCATCTTTGCACTACAAGCTAAAGATATTCATCAATAATTCATTTTTGCACTACAGACCAAAGATATTCAACAATAATTCATCTTTGCACTACAGGCCAAAGATATTCATATCTCAAAGAAATATATAATCATTTCAAAATTTATATAAAACATAATTATAAATCATGTTGATCAATTCACCTTTGCACTTAAGCTAAAAATATTCAATTATAAATTCAATGGTCATGATCATACCGGTCAATGATTCAACTTTGCACTATTGGCCAAAAAGAGAACCTATAGTCACAATCATACCAATAATCTACCCATCTTTACACTTAAGTCAAAGAGAAATTTATTCATCGAGATTATAAAATGTTATATATGATAATAAAAATAATATTATCAAAACATGGATTCAATCAAAGATAGTAACCATATAGACATCTTGGATAAAAAAGAAAATTACATTTTTTCGTGAATAGTGTAAAGATTAGTGAATAGTGTCAGAGTATACGTGAATAAGTAACTCAAACAAAAAAAGATAAACTTTCACAATAAAAATCTATATCAATATTTATAACACCTTAATCCAAATGTTATAAATCACTTAATAATATCAAAATCTTAATATTATTAATATTACAACAATATTTAATAATTTCTTAAACTTATAAATAATTTATTTAAATTGTTTACACTTTACTAATTAATGCATTTAATCATCATAAAATGCCAAACTCATAAGATTTCATCACCAATAACCAAACCCTCATAAAAAAACTGTATATACCTCATATATGATTCTCAAGCCATAAAATCATATTTTCCAATTTTCTTCCTTCATATAACATATTTAATTCATTTACTCATAACTAGACCATTTTCATGAAAAATACCAAATCAGTTTTAAAAATATTTCTTTTCTAGGATTTAGCATAATATAGTCCCATATTAAACATATATTTTTCTCGAAAATTTTAAAATTCATTTACTATTTTTCACATGGCCAAAACCACCGAATATTCAGACATTTATCATAAATTGTACTTTTATCCAAAAATTTTGAAATTTACAGAGTATACTGATATTATATAGATGTACTCCCAATAAAAATTTTATCAATTTTGGAGTTAATCACAAGGAGTTATAAGGGTTTACTTTTAAAATAGTCTTTTCTCATAAAATCCATAACTCCTAATCTATACATCCAAAAATCGCCATTTTTGGACACAATCTACAAAACTCATCAAATTATCATTTCAAATTTTTCTAGAATTTTTGAAGGTTCAAAAAATTTTGAAACTAAAAAACATAATAACCCTTACATAATAAATAATATCCCTTACTATCCTTTACCTCAAAAGAGCAAAGACTCGAATAGAATAACGCCGAAACGAACTTGCACCGTAGTATAGCAACACTCAAGATATCAAAATACTCAAAAGAATAAGCTCGATAATATAGAGAGAAAACTAGAGAGAAAACTTTTTCGTGTGATTTTCAATTATAACCTAAGCACCTATTTATAGGAAAATGCTTAGAACACCAAAGTAGAAAATTTAATAAATTAATATAATATATTTAACAACATTTCCTTAGCTCACCTTGACCATCTGAATTCAGTCATTAACACATGTTAAAGATGCCCACCAAACAGTAAAAAAATTTTTTTATTTAAATTAATTTAAACTTCCAAAAATCAATTATTTTGAACTTGAACTTCAATAATTCATAATAAATAGCCCTTTTATCGAAAAATTTGAATCTCGCGAATTTTTATAGGAAATTCAATTCTCTACAACTTTGCGAAGAAAGTTTTTCCAAATTCCAAATGTAAATTGACAAAAATCCACAAACAGGCGATTTTACGAGTTATAATCAAATTTTGGTCAAGAAATGGGATCCACCGACATGTTTAACATGTTTTAATCATTTATTGTAACAAAAATATTCTTCTCCTCATATACTCATATATCCCACATTTATTGTAAAAATATCACCATTATTATATTATTAAAATATAATAATATATTTAAATAAATTATTTTATCAAAAAAGATAAAATATTAATTTTCAACAATTGTCACATTAAAAATTTTCTCCATCTATATCCACATAAAATCAATATTTTCCTCATCATATAAATCAATAATTAATTATTCACAAATAATATTACGTAATCACAATATGACAACCAGTAAGGTTCAGGAAAGAGGGGCTTTCCAATAAAGATTTCTCTCTATCTTTGTAGCATGATTAATGACCAAACCTCTCCTTAGACGTAACTTTCTAGACATTGCCAATAATGTTATCTAATAATATTATTCAGATAATATGAATTATTGCTCGATAATGGAAAAATATGTGTAGTGACAATTATTAAAACAACAATAATATAAAATATCAACGCAACAATTATTGAATCAATAAAATAAAATATTGAGCAGTAATTATCGTAACAATTATTGAGTAATGTCTTCTTATGGGAAAAAATTTATCATGCTTCATGAATAGTACTCGTGAATAGTAATTCATGAATTATCATATTCTTCCCAATGGTGAGTCTTCTCTTGACATATCATTATCTCCACTGTCTCTAATTGAGAATTATACTTCAAACAAACACCAAGATTATATAGGTAGTTGTGACGCCCCCAAAATAGGTCCAATCCAACTAACCTATTCTGAGTCGCCAAATACATGGTACAGAAACAACTACGACTTCATTAATATAATTGTCGTGCAAAATACGACAACACATAAACTGTGAGTTTAAATACAAATATTGCCATCTAGACAATATCCACACTCAAATAAGTCCTCATTACAATTATTAAAACAATATTTTACAGAATAGTGAGGACTACTAAAACAACTTCTAGAACCATCATTCCACACCCCGCCTAGTACTCGCTACATTCTCGCCTCTTGAGAAGAAAAATGGAACAACAAGGAAAAGGGTGAGCTCAACTAGCCCAATAAAGAATATTATGACTAAGATAATATAAAACAAATTATCGTTAGTCTTCAACAGGGAAAAATCTAATAGAATACAATAGACAATAAGTTTGAAATCAATACTCGCAGCGAAAATAATAATTCATTAGAAGAGTTAAGTAGAGAATGAAATCTACTATCTTCTATATATGAATTTAAAAGTTCATCGTCTATCTTTTATCCCTGTAACATCAATCAATATATAAGCGAAATCAAATATTCATCTTTGCACTCTGAGCCAAAGATATTCATCGATTAAGTCATATTCATCTAAACACTGTACATTTTTGCACTACGGGCCAAAAAGATATTCATCGAAATCATTCATCTTTCTACTGGGCCAAAGATATTCGATAATATCATTATTTAGGGTGAGGATGATGAAAAATATTTTAAAGAAAAGCGAATCCGATTGAAACAAAAGAATAAATATTAAGGATTCAGACTTTTAAACAATCCAAGTTCAAAAACTTCATAAATAACAGTGGAGTAAAATTCAAGAATGATCAAAACATGGATACAATCAAAGCTAGTATCCATAATAGATATTTTGGATAAAAAGAAGAAAATTCTATTTTTTTTATGAATAAAGTGTCGTATTAAGTGAATAGTGTCAGATATCGTACGTAAATAGTGTCGTATCGTGAATAAGAACTCTCACACCAAAAGATAGAAATTCCACAAGAAAATCATCATGCTTCGTGAATAGTACTTCGTGAATAAGTAACTCATGAATAGTAACTGACATAGCATAAAAAGTTCCAAATTTGATAAAAGTTTCAACCAATATTTCGGCATAATGATATTGAAGAAATAATATTACTTACGAAGAAAATAACATCCCTTACCTCAAAAGGATAGTACTTCTGACTGGAATACTGGATATAGTGCTGAAAGAACTTGCACCGTATAGCAATACTCAAAGTACTAAAATACTCACAAAAATACGCTCGATATTATAGAGAGAAATTTTTAGTTTCTGGTGTGATTTTCAATTCTAACCTAAGCACCCTATTTATAAGAAATTGCTTAGAACACCAAAGCAGAAAATTTAATATAATATAATTATATTTATCAAATTTTCCTTAGCCCACCTCTAGATATCTTATTTCAACACTTTGCACATGTTAATGATGTCCACAAAATATAAAAAACGTTTTTCTTAATAAACATAATTAAAACTTCCAAAAATTAATTATTTCGAAACTTCAGAAATTCAATAATTCACAATAAATAGCCCTTTTGTCAGAAAAATTTGAACCACATGTCATTTCCATAGAAATTTCATTCTCTACAACTTTGCAGAAGAAAGTTTTTCCAAATTCCAAACAGAAATTGACCGAAATCCACAAACGGGTGATTTTACAGGCTATAATCAAATTTCAGTCAAGAAATGGGGTCCACCGACACACAAAACATGTTTTAATCATTTAATGCAATAAAAATACTCTTTCTCCTCATATACTCATATATCCCACATTCATTGTAAAAATATCATCATTATTATATAATATAATAAAATATTATTTTATCAGAAAAAATAAAATATCAATTTTTAACAATTGTCACTTTAAAAAATTTTCTCCATCTTTATCCACATAAAATGAATATTTTTCTTATCATATAAATCAATAATTAATTATTCACAAATAATATTACAGAATCACAATACCGAAAACCAGACAGTTCACAGGAAAGAGGGGGCTTTCCAATAAGAATTTCTCCTTACTGGCGCGGAATTAGGTGACCAAACCTCTCTTTAGATAGAACTTTCTAGACATTGCCAATATTATTATCTAATAATATTATTCAGATAATATGAATTATAGCTTCGATAATGAAAAATACCGTGTAGTGACAATTATTGAAACAACAGTAATATAAAATATCAACGCAGCAATTATTGAATCAATAAAATAAAATCTTTGAGCAAGAATTCATCTTGTAACAATTATTGAGTAGTGCATTCTTACGTAAGAATCAATAATTGTGTGCAATGCGGTATCTTCTTGTGCAGACAGCGTATTCTTGTGTTTTTTTTAACCGGGTATTCCAACAAGTGTTAAGCAGTAACAAGCTGCGTCGTTATTTATAAACAACTTATACTTGTCATTTTCTTCATCCAATCGCTTTCCGTTATGGGGCCCACATAAGGCTGCACCGTCGTACGAATATTCCCCATAACAAGAATATTCCACAACCAAACGAATATTCTCCGACAATAATGAGTATTTTATAACCACTTGCTTATTTGAAATATTTGCGCATTTTACCCATAACTAACCATATTAATCAAACCAACCCTTACTATTTCAAAATAATAAATAGAGGAATTAAATTTCATTTATTAATAATTTGGGGTCTTACAGTAGTGCTCGTAAATATACTCAGCAAGTGGATGAGCACAACCTTGTCTTATGATGACACGAGGTTGTATGTCATTAGACATCTTGTATGATAGTGGCAAAACACCCTTCCAACGTTGGGTTCGCCTCACCCTATTTGATTCACTAATATAACTACTAAATAATGTATAAAATATAACACACTTTTTTATATCTTTGTTTAGGAGAACTCTCCACAATTTAGAGATCACCGATTCTATTCCTGTTATCCCCACTCGACCCAAATTTACACTCTTATTACGAAAAAATTGTGAAGCAAAAGGGTGAGCACACATTTAGCCCGAAGAAAGAATATCATTACTAAAGATAATTAAATTATCAATAGCCTTCATCGATAATAAATCGGAGATTTAGAACATATGGTAGATGATAAAACTTTTCAACCATAGTTGCAGCGGAACGAGCAATCTATTAGAAGAGTCAAATAGACCATAAAATCTATTATCTTCTCCATATTAAAAGTCCACCAACAATGTTTTATCCTTGTAACATCAATCAACAATTCCTATACACAATCACATGTATAACTCATAATCGTAATTGTAGTTCTAAATTCCTTTTCTCATCCAGGACAAAGATAATTTTCATCACCTGAAACATCAAAAATCATGGTTATACCAAATCACAGTTCATGTTCATAATCATACTAATAAATTCATCTTTGCACTACGGGTCAAAGATATTCATTAACGATTCATCTTTTGCACCATGTGCCAAAGATATTCAACAACAGGTCATCTTTGCACTACGGGCCAAAGATATTCATTAACAATTCATCTTTGCACTTCAAGCCAAAGATATTTAATAACAGTTCATCTTTGCACTACAGGCCAAAGATATTAATATCTCAAAGAAATATATAATAATTTCAAAATCTATATAAACCATAATTATAACCATGTTGATCAATTCACCTTTACACTTAAGCTAAAAATATTCAATTGTAAATTCAATGGTCATGATCATACTAGTCACAATTCATCTTTGCACTACTGGCCAAAGAGAACCCATAGTCATGATCATACCAATAATCTACCCATCTTTACACTTAAGTCAAAGAGAAATTTCTTCACCAGGGTTATAAAAATGTTATATATGATAATAACAACAATATGATCAACAACTGCATTTAATTTCAAGAGTAAGATTCATAAATCAACGATAATTTGGTCAGAAAAAGAAACCAATTTTGTCATGAATAGTATCCGTGAATAGTAAATCGTGAATAGTAACTCGTGGATAGTAATTCATGAATAGTACCGTATTCGTACATAAGACAAGTATCACGTAAAAATGTCATATACATGAATAATGTCGTATACGTGAATAGTAGAACCCTTTACACAAAAAGGTAGAACTTCTACAATAAAATCCATACCAATATTTCTAAGTATAATGATATTGAAAGAATAACATCATTTACGAAAAATATCCCTTACAATCCTTTAAATCCCTTACCTCAAAAAAAAAAGACTTACATTTGGATATCGGATATGATGCGAGAAAAAACTTTATCTTGAAGAATAGCAACTCACCAAGTATCTAAATACTCACAAAATACACTCGATAATCTAGAGAGAGAAAGAGAGAAAACTTGTTTCTGGTGTGATTTTCAATTCTAACTTAGCCCTCTATTTATAGGAAAATGTTAGCACTGCAAGGCAGAGACTTGACTCAGTAACTCGATGGCTTTATCTCGCTACTATTCCACCCACCAAAAATCAGCCATCTTCCCCAACAACCAAAAGTGGGGCCCACCAATTTCTAGAATTTTACACCAAAATCATTTATAAACCTAATTTTAGAATCGGTCACCTCTTAAAATTCATAACAAATCATTCGTTCATTTTTAATAGATTCAAAATTTGTGAACATATACTCAACTTATATATGTATAACATATCCAAAAATCACAACGATCCAACTACGATTAAAAATTATAACTCACACAATAAAGTCGTAAGAACAACGATTTGATCTTTTAATACCTCCAATCCGGCAAAATCTCGATAAAATACCTCAACATTAATTCCTTCATTTATAACCACATAAATAAATCCATCATTTATATCCACATCAAATAAATATTTCATTATCATATAAATCAATAATTAATTATTCACAAATAATATTACGTAATCACAATAATGACAACCATGCGGTTCCCGTGAAAGCAGGGGCTTTCCGATAAGGATTTCTCCTTACTAAGCAGCGCAATTAGGTGACCAAACCTCTCCTTGATGAACTCTCTCTAGACATTGCCAATAATGCTATCTAATAATATTATTCAAATAATATGAATTATTGATCCGATAATGGAGATATTGTCGTTGACAATTATTGAAACAACAATAATATAAAATATCAATATGACAATTATTGAATCAATAAAATAAAATATTGAACAATAATTATCGTAACAATTATTGAGTAGTGCCTTCTCACGTAAGAATCAATAATTCAAAAATATGCGTGCAAAAACCCGGTGTCTTCATCGCAACAACAACGCGTATTATTTTACTTTACCCACCGGGTATTCCAACAGTGTTAACGGTAACGATTACCGTTATTTATAAAAACTCAAATTTGTCATTTTCTTCATCCGACAGTTATCCGTTATGGGGCCCACAAATGGCTGTGCCGTCGTACGAATATTCCACGACTAAACAAATATTCTCCGACAACAATGAATATTTTATAACCACTTGCGTTTTTTGAAAAACAATTCATATATCACCCTTAACTTTTATCAATTTAACCATTTACTGAATAGTAATTATAAGAAAAATTGAATACTTTTATTTCATAAAATACGGGGTCTTACAAAGATGGCTGATTTTTGGTGGGTGGAATAGTAGCAGGTAAAGCCATCGAATGTAGAAGTTAGAGTCTAACTGCTTGCGTCTTTAACATTTTCTATATAAAGAGGGCTAATTTAGAATTGAAAATCACACGGAGTAATTCATAAGTTTTCTCTCTTTTCTCTCTAGATTATCGAGTGTATTTTGTGAGTATTTAGATACTTGGTGAGTTCTTTATTCATCGATTGCAAGTTTCCTTGAAATATATCCGATATCCAATGTAAATCTTTGCTCTTTTGAGGTAAGGGATTGTAAGGGATATTGTCATTATTATAGTAAGGGATAGTAAGGGATATTGTCATTATTATAGTAAGGGATAGTAAGGGATATTGTCATTATTATAGTAAGGGATAGTAAGGGATATTAAGGGATGTTATATTTTTCATAATGATGTTATTCTTTCAATATCATTATACTGACATATTGGTATGGATCTTATTGTGGAATTTCTATCTTTTTGAGTCGGGATTACTATTCACATATACGGCACTATTCATGTATATGGCACTATTTACGTATATGACATTATTTACGTATACGGTACTATGTACGAATACGGAGTACTATTCACGAATTACTATTCATGAGTTACTATTCACAAGTTACTATTCATGAGTTACTATTCACGAGTTACTATTCACAGGTACTATTCACGACAAAAATTGATTTCTTTTTTTGACCAAATTATCGTTGATTTATGATTGTTGCTCTTGAAATTAAATGCAGTTGTTGATCATATTATTTTTATTATCATATATAACATTTTTATAACCCTGATGTTGAAATTCTCTTTCACTTGAGTGTAAAGATGGATAGATTATTGGTATGATCATGACTAGGGTTCTCTTTAGCCAGTGGTGAAAAGTTGAATTGTGACTGGTATGATCATGACCATTAAATTTATAATTGAATATCTTTAACTTAAGTGCAAAGGTGAATTGATCAACATGGTTATAATTATTGTTTATATAAATTCTGAAATGATTATATATTTCGTTGAGATATGAATATCTTTGGCCCGTAGTGCAAAGATGACTTATTTTTGGCCCGTAGTGCAAAGATGGTCTGTTGATGAATATCTTTGGCCGGTAGTGCAAAGATGGATTAATTAGTATTGATGAGCAGAGGCGTGGTTTGGTATAACCATGATCTTTGATATTTTAGGTAAAGACAGGTGATGAAAATTATCTTCGTCCTGGGTGTGAAGAGGAATTTAGAATCACAATTATGATTATGAGTTATTCATATGATTGTGGAAAGGAACTGTTGATTGATGTTACAAGGATAAAACATTGTTGGTGGACTTTTAACATGGAGAAGATAATAGACATTATGGTCTATTTGACTTTTCTAATGGATCGCTTATAACTATGGTTGAAAAGTTTTATCATCTACTATATGTTCTAAAATCGATTTATTATCGATGAAGGTTATTGATAATTTAATTATCTTTAGTCATGATATTCTTTCTTTGGGCTAGTTGTGTTTCACCCTTTTGCTTCATAATTTCTTTTCGTAATTAATAAGTGTAAATTGGTCGAGCGAGGTAACGGGAAATAGAATGGTGGTCTCTAGTCGTGGAGGTTCTCCAAGCAAAGATATAGAAAGGTGTTGTATACATCATTTAGTAGTTATATTTGGTGAATCAAATAGGGTGATTTCAACCCAACGTTGGAAGGGTGTTTTTACATTATCATACAAGATGTCTAATGACATACAACTTCGTGTCATCATAAGACAAGGTTCAGGTACATCCACTTCTTCGAGTATATTTACTGAGCACTACCTATATAATCTTGGTGTTTGTTTGAAGTATAATTCACGATTAGAGACAGTGGAGATAATGATATGTCAAGTGAAGACTCACCATTGGAAAGAATATGATAGTAATCTTCTTATTTTTCTTTGGGGTCTATTAGGTCAACCAAGGATATTTCTGTGGATATATGATATCTATAATAACTTAGACGCATTGTGACGCCCCCAAAATAGGTATACAACACCCAGCCCATTCTGAGTCGCCAAATACATGGTACAGAAAACAACTACAACTTTATTAATACAATTGTCGTGCAAGATACGACAACACTTAAACTGTGAGTTTAAATACAAATATATACCAACTGTGACTCATGTCCCAACCTTGGATAGCACGTCACAATGAAACCTTACATAAAGGTACAGTCAAAAACTATTTTAAAAATTAGAATCTTTGGGAAGTGCTCAAGAAAACCTTCGTACATAGGAGGCCATGAATGATAGATATCATATGCCCACAGAATTATCCTTGGTTGACCCAATAGACCCTAAAGAAAAACGAGAAGATTACTATCATATTCTTCCCAATCGTGAGTCTTCTCTTGACATATCATTATCTCCATTGTCTCTAATTGGGTATTATACTCCAAACAAACACCAAGATTATATAGGTAGTGCTTGTAAATATACTCAGCAAGTGGATGAGCACAACCCTGTCTTATAATGACACGAGGTTGTATGTCGTTAGACATCTTGTATGATAGTGGCAAAACACCCTTCCAAGTTAAATTCACCTCACCCTCAACATCTATAGACCAAGATTCTATTCCTTGTTATTCCATTTTGTCCCGGCTACACTTTTATTACCTAAAAGGAATTGTGAAGCAAAAGGGTGAGCACAACAAGCTCATTAAAGAATATCATGACTAAAGATAAATAAATTATTAATAGCCTTCAACAGTAATAAATCAGAGATTTAGAACATATGGTAGATGATAAAACTTTTCAACCATAGTTGCAGCGGAATCAACAATCCATTAGAAGAGTCAAGTAGAACATAATGTCTACTTTCTCCTCTAAATTAAAAGTCCATCGTTAATATTTCGTTCCTGTAATACTCATCAACAGTTCTTCGTTGTACCCAAGACAAAGAGAACTTTCATCACCTGTCTTCACCTGAACCACTAAAGATTTTAATTAAGTTCACAATTCATATTTATAATTATGTAAATCAACAGTTTCTCCTTGCCAGAAAGGATTAATAGAATGTTTACTTAATATCCTTACCCCAAAGGCTGAAGATATTCAAATGTAATAACAATGATCATACCAATCAGTTGTCTATCTTTGCACTACGGGCCAAAGATATTCAACTATAAAACCAATGGTCATGATCATACCAATCAATTGTCTGTCAGTGCACTACGGCCAAAGACATTCAACTGTTAACAAATGGTCATGATCCTGCCAATCACATCATTGAATTATCCATGCACTACGGCCAAGGATATTAGTTATTATCACTAGTGGTCATGATCATGTCATACACTTGTCCATCTTCGCACTACGGGTCAAAGCTATCAAACAACAAATCATCTTTGCACCACACAGCCAAAGATATTCAACAACATATCATCTTTTTACCTACAGCGCAAAGACATACAATTTGTAAAACCCATAACCAACAAAAGTATAATAAAGAATGGAATAATAAAAGAATTTCACCATGTATGCAAGACTTGCGATATGATAAAGTTATTCCAACATAATAATAAAGAATGGAATAATAAAATAATAGAACCAGTCCCAGAAAGTAAAAGATGTACGTAATAGAATATTGTAGCCGAATAAAGAATGAAATAATAAATAATGGAATAACAACAGACTTCACCGGTATACGGTAATCCGCAGATATCTGAGTTATTCCAATGTAATAATAAAGAATGGAATAACAACAGACTTCACCGGTATACAGTAATCCGCGATATCTGAGTTATTCAACAAAGTATAATAAAGAATGGAATAACAACAGACTTCACGGTATACCATGAATCACAGATATCTGAGTTATTCCAATGAGTAATAATAAATAATGGAACGAAGTCGTGAAATTACACAAAGACAGATATTAAATGAATAATAAAGAACGGAATAATAAAAGAATTTCACCAGTATGCGATTGCCTTGATAAACAAAAGTTATTCCAACATAATAATAAAGAATGGAATAATGAAGAAGATCACCAAGTATTGGGTAAACCGCATATCTGAGTCATTCCACCAAGTATAGGGTAAGCAATAGCATCTGAGTTATTCCAATGTAATAACAAATAATGGAATAAAAGAAGTTCTCTTCATGAATACGAAAGAATAATATCCTTACTGTCAGTAAAATAATACTTGATATAAGAGTAGTGAAGTAGCAGAGAAAACTTTTCTTCTATCTCTATAGTCTCTCTCTATAGTTTCTCTCTAGAGTTCGGTGAATTCATAAGAAATAATGAAAGAATGAGCTTCTATTTATAGAATAATGGAATGAATAGTAACCAACCCATAAACGGTCCAGATTGATTTACTTTAATCGGACGGTCCATATTTAAAGAAAAATCTTTTAAATAAAATATAATATATTCTATTTTATATAAAAGATTTTACTATGCAAATACTATCTATGAGTACTTATGCAAACACTATGCATAATAAAATATAATATATTCTATTTATAGAATAACTTTAATAAAGTATTCATTTTTTATATAAAAAGATTTTACTACGCAAAACACTACGCATAATAGAATATAATATATTCTATTTATAGAATAATTTATAAAAGTATTACATTTTTATAAAAAGTTTTTACATTATAATTTCAACCAACTATTCGAAAAATTAAGTACATCTCTTCATGGAATAATATTGTACCCAAAAATGATTTGGACCGAAAAGAAATATATTTTGTTCGGGTGAATAGTAACTCGTGAATAGTAACTCGTGAATAGTAACTCATGAATAGTAACTCGTGAATAGTACTCTGACATAAAAAGTGTCCCAAATACTCGAGTGAAATCAAAAAGTGTCCCAAATACCCGGGTATTTTATGACAACTTGTCTACTTAAAAAAAAAATTCACATATCACCCTTAACTTTAACCTTTTATCAATTTAACCATTTACTAAAATAGAAAAATTGAATACATTTATTTCATAAAATTTGGGGTCTCACACGCATGGCCTCCCATGTACGAAGGTTTCCTTGAGCACTTTCCAAAGGTTTTAATTTCTAAAACAGTTTTTGACTGTACCTTTATGTAAGGTGCCATTGTGACGTGCTATCCAAGGTTGGGATGAGAGTCACAGTTGGTATATATTTATATCAAAACTCACAATATATGTGTTGTTGTATTTTGCACGACAATTGTTGTAATAGAGTTGTAGTTATTTTCTGTACCATGTATTTGGCGACTCAGAATGGGTTGGATGGAATGGACCTGTTTTGGGGTTGTCACATTTGGTATCAGAGCTATAAGTAAGAGCCCCGAGCCTCTCGCTGGTGACTTCGTTGATGGGGGATGCACCGCCGGACTCTCCGTAGGGACGCCTGGATTCTACTGGTGGCAACTGACAGTACCAATGTGAGGTCTTTGTCCAGCGATGGGACATTTGTCACATTTGGTATCGAAGCTTAGGGATATGATCTGGCGGAGATCGGGGAATAGAACTAGGAGGAGAGATGAGTAAATCCTTCGCTAGTGTGTCCTACCTAAGCTTAATTGTTGGTCAGTCATAATATCGGGATATTATGTGACATGTTAATTTGTTCAATTAACCCTTGTTTTGAAGCTATATTCTAGAATGATATCTGAAATAAAGGAGATGAGCAACGGAGAAATCATGATGACAGGGAAGATGGAATCTGAAATGAAAGCAAGGTATTCTCAACTCTTTGAAATACCATGTACGTAAATTTTGGGGACGAAATTTCATAAGGAGGGGAGATTGTAAGACCCCGAATTTTATGAAATAAAAGTATTCAATTTTTCTATTTAGTAAATGGTTAAATTGATAACAAGTTAAAGTTAAGGGTAATATATGAAATTTTTTAAAATAAGCAAGTGGCTATAAAATACTTATTGTTGTGGGGAATATTCGTTTGGTCGTGGAATATTCTTTCTATGGGGAATATTCGCATACAATGGTATGATCATTTGTGGGCCCATATAACGAATAACCATTTGATGAAGAAAAGCGACAAATTTGAGTTTTTATAAATAATTGGCGTAGATGTTAATTAACATTGTTGGAATACTGGTGGTTAAAATACTGATGTCTGGCGTAGTTATTAAAGAAACATTACCAGATTGCGACGAGATTTTTTCAATTATTGATTCTTACGTGAGAAGGCACTACTCAATAATTGTTATAGTAATTCTTATTCAATATTTTATTTTATTGATTCAATAATTTGCTGCGTTGATATTTTATATTATTGTTCTTTCAATAATTGTCAACGCACGATATTTTCCATTATCGGATCAATAATTCATATTATTTGAATAATATTATGAGATAGCATTATTGACAATGTCTAGAAAAATTCATCAGGAGAGGTTTGGTCACCTAATTCTTGGCGCCAAGATGAGGAGAAATTCTTATTGGAAAGCCCTCTTCTCTGAAAACCTGCTGGTTGTTATAAGCTGTGATTCGTAATATTATTTGTGAATAATTAATTATTGATTCATATGATAAGGAAATATTTATTTGATGTGGATATAAATGATGGATTTATTTATGTGGTTATAAATGAAGGAATTAATGTTGAGGTATTTTATCAAGATTTTGTCGAATTTGAGGTATTAAAAGATCAAATCAAATTATTCTACTGACTTTATTGTGTGAGTTATAATTTTTAATGGTAGTTGGATCGTTGTGATTTTTGGATATGTTATACATATATAAGTTGAGTATATGTCCACAAATTTTGAACCGTTTAAAATGAAGCGAATGATTTGTTATGAATTTTAAGAGGTGGTGATTCGAAATTAGGTTTATAAATGATTTTAGTGAAAAATTCTAGAAATGGGTGGGCCCCCACTTTTGGTTGTTAGGGGGAAGATGGCTGATTTTTGATGGGTGAAATAGTAGCAGGTAAAGCCATCAGTAGAAAAGTCAAGTCTGCCTTTAAGCGTCTTAACATTTTCTATAAATAGAGGCTAAGTTAGAATTGAAAATCACACCGAATTCATAAGTTTTCTCTTTTCTCTCTAGATTATCGAGTGTATTTTGTGAGTATTTAGATACTTGGTGAGTTGCTATTCATCGATTCTGCAAGTTTCCTTCAAATGTCATATCCAGATATCCAAATCTTAACGCTTTTGAGGTAAGGGATTGTAAGGATATTGTCATTATTATAGTAAGGATAGTAAGGGATATTGCCATTATTATAGTAAGGGATAGTAAATGATATTGTCATTATTATAGTAAGGGATAGTAAGGGATATTGTCATTATTATAGTAAGGGATAGTAAAGGATATTGTCATTATTATAGTAAGGGATATTAAGGGATGTTATATTCTTCATAATGATGTTATTCTTTCAATATCATTATATTGACATATTGGTATGGATCTTATTGTGGAATTTCTACCTTTTTGAGTCGGGGTTACTTATTCACGTATCGATTAATTATTCATGTATATGGCACTATTTACGTATATGACATTATTTACGATATCTCGATGATTATATGCGAATACGAGTCTTATTCACGAGTTAGTATTCACGAGTTACTATTCACAGGTACTATTCACGACAAAAATTGGTTTCTTTTTCTGACCAAATTATCGTTGATTTATGATTGTTGCTCTTGAAGTTAAATGCAATTGTTGATCATATTATTTTTATTATCATATATAACATTTTTATAACCCTGATGTTGAAATTCTCTTTCACTTGAGTGTAAAGATGGATAGATTATTGGTATGATCATGACTAGGGTTCTCTTTGGCCAGTGGTGAAAAGTTGAATTGTGAGTGGTATGATCATGACCATTGAATTTATAATTGAATATCTTTAGCTTAAGTCAAAGGTGAATTGATCAACATGGTTATAATTATTGTTTATATAAATTCCGAAATGATTATATATTTCGTTGAGATATGAATATCTTTGGCCCGTAGTGCAAAAATGACTTATTGATGAATATCTTTGGCCCGTAGTGCAAAGATGGTCTGTTGATGAATATCTTTGGTCGATAGTGCAAAGATGGATTAATTAGTATGATTATGAATAGGAACTGTGGTTTGGTATAACCATGATCTTTGATGTTTCAGGTAAAGACATGTGATGAAAATTATCTTCGATCACTGGTGAAGAGAATTTAGAATCACAATTATGATTATGAGTTATTCATATGATTGTGGAAAGGAACTGTTGATTGATGTTACAGGGATAAAATATTGTTGGTGGACTTTTAACATGGAGAAGATAATAGACATTATGGTCTATTTGAATTTTCTAATGGATTGCTCGTTCCGCTGCAACTATAGTTGAAAAGTTTTATCATCTACCATATGTTCTAAATCTCTAATTTATTACTGATGAAGGCTATTGATAATTTAATTATCTTTAGTCATGATATTCTTTACTGGGCTAGTTGTGTTCACCCTTTTGCTTCACAATTCCTTTTTAGGTAATAAGAGTATATAAATTTGGGTCGGCGAGGTAACGGAGAAATAATTATGGTCTCAAATTTGTGGAGGTTCTCCTAGCTAAGTATAGAAAGGTGTTGTATACATTATTTAGTAGTTATATTTGGTGAATCAAATAGGGTGAGGCGAACCCAACGTTGGAAGGGTATTTTGCCACTATCATACAAGATGTCTAATGACATATAACCTCATGTCATCATAAGACAAGGTTGTGCACATCCTCTTGCTGAGTATATTTACGAGTACTACCTATATAATCTTGGTGTTTGTTTGAAGTATAATTCACGATTAGAGACAGTGGAGATAATGATATGTCAAGAGAAGACTCACCATTGGAAAGAATATGATAGTAATCTTCTTGTTTTTCTTTGGGGTCTATTAGGTCAACCAAGGATATTTCTGTGGACATATGATATCTATAATAACCTAGACGCGTGGCCTCCCATGTACGAAGGTTTCCTTGAGCACTTTCCAAAGGTTTTAATTTCTAAAACAGTTTTTGACTGTACCTTTATGAAAGGTGCCATTGTGACGTGCTATCCAAGGTTTGGATGAGAGTCACAGTTGGTATATATTTATATCAAAACTCATAGTATATGTGTTGTTGTATTTTGCATGACAATTGTTGTAATAAAATTGTAGTTATTTTCTGTACCATGTATTTGGCGACTTAGAATGGGTTGGATGAAATGGACCTGTTTTGGGGTTGTCACATAGTTCATATTTCACAAAATATTTGTTTTGTAGATATCTCAAGATAAAAAAAGAGATGGAGAGTATTGTACTTTGACTAAGTAAGCTACCTATAAATTATTTGACAGAATTTGTAAGTAACTCGTGCTGTTTTTTAAAATAGAGTTTTAATTAGATATATTATTATGAAAACTCTATGGATTTCGTAATACAAGGGTACCTAACCTAAGTTACTCTATAGTTTTTTTTCTTGTGCTAAATGTTTCATATTTAAAACACATGGTAATCTTGATAAATGGTTGAGAATCATTTCATATTATATTTGATGAATTTAACATTTATCCATCAAAAAAGAGGATGGAGATTCTGCGCAGAAAAGCGGATAAAGTATCTCGAATTTGGAAAGCAAATAGTTGAATATAGACAGTGATAAAATGCGCTTTAGTAAAAAAATTAGACTAATTCGAAATGAATATAACATGGCCCGCCTATTTTAGAAGCAGATGTTTACGAGCACGAACTTAGAAAACAACTAACAAATGTCGGACTTCCAAGTACTTCCAAAACCGTGGGAAATAATCCTCCAAATTTTCTCAACATTAGGATGTCCACAAAATGAGGTTTTGAATAGATTTGTTTTGGTACACTAAGGAGCATGCAATTATAAAGTTTACTACACTGAAAAATGTTGATATGTAGGTAACAATACACAAAGGTATAATCATTTTATTTAATTTTTATATGTGATATTGTTATAAGCTTGCTCCATTGTCATTCTTCATCCTTGCGCTTATTTCTGTTAATGTTGACAAAAGGGGGAGAGATATAACTAAATTGATGATTTATTAATTTCTTTTTGATATTGTCAAAGGGGGAGAGATATTTGGGTATATTTGAATTGGTTTTAATTAGTAGTCATGTTTGTATTTGGATACTCCCATAAAAGTCCTTATTACTATTTTGGTTAGTCCCATGTTAAATGTCCATTTTCCTTTAATAACTAAATTTTTACCCATATTTTCCTATTATACCCGTAGCATTAAATATCTCATATTTTTTTTATTCTAATTCTCTCTCCATATTTAATGACATTATTATGGGCAATTTTATCATTTCATTCATCTTCTTAACATGCGTGAAAAGTCCACAAGGACTTTTATCCTGGGACGGAGGGAGTACTATATTATGCTGGAATATGCAAATGATGGTTATTTGGATCAAGTTATTTTTTTCTCCTTAATATGCATAATGTTAGGGGAGCCGTATATTTAGGCGGAGCTTTATATTGCATCATCAAAAAGGGGAAGAATAATAGTTTTTATTCTTTGCGGTTTTAATCATGAAAATATGCTTGTGTATGTAATTTATTTAATGGTCTAAATTGATTTTGTTTGGGCTAATTTAATAATGGTTTATTGAAAATGATAGTCTATTTCGTTCATGATGACACAATTGATCATTCTCACTCTTCTCCACCGACTTCAACAAAACAAAAGATTCAGTGTATTTAGTGTATTATTACATTTCAAATTATATAGGATTATTGCAACTTCCAAAGGTCTCCTTGATGGTTCAAGGAAAGTCCTGGTAATTGAACCCCACAGGCCACACCACCCCCAATTATTCAACACTGCATCTGGTACGTAGTTTCTGGGCATTTACTCCAAAGACTCAATTTATTCTATTAAATTCAATTTAATAGAATAGAATAGAATAAAATAAAATGGCATACGATACTGCCGTCTTTTCGAAGCAATCCACTATGTTACTTTAATCTTTTTTGACAGCTTCAAGGAACCTACTTTATATTATTTATATATTTATATATATAATGATTTGTAAATTTCTGAGAAGTTTCCGATCGAATACCAACTATAAAACAACCCTGGGTGCAATAATTGATGAATAGTCATCATCAGCTGCAACAACAGTTGACAAAATCGGGGATGGATTCAAGAATATGCAGAGTACCATGGAACTCATGATGGCTGAATTTCAGCACAGTATCAAAGGTAAGGAGACTGTTCTTGAAAAATCTGTTAAACCTTTTGTGGATTTAACTCAAAATGCCATGGGAAATGGGGAACAAAATTCAGTTTCTAATTCTATAATGGGAAACATGATTCAAAAAAAAATTCATCCTCATTTTGATTTTCCAGTCTTCAATGGATCGGATATTAAGAATTGGGTAATGAAGTGCGAGTATTTTTTTCAATTTCATCCCCTGAATCATGATTTGTTGAAACTAAGTGTGGCTCTCAATCTTGAAGGAGAGGCTAGGTCTTGCTTCCTAGCCTATTTTAAGTCTAATCCCAATGTGTCATGGAAGCAGTTTGTAGTTGATATAAAAACCAGATTTGGAGAAACCCTTTACAATAGGTTACAACATACTACCACAGTAAGCCATTACTAAAAGAGGTTTGAATTTCTTTGAGAGGTTGAAAAGATGAAACATATTTTGTTAAAGGTTTTGTGGGAGGATTGAGAAAGGAAATAGGAGGATTTGTGGGACTTCTCAAACCTCAAGGTATTGTTGAAACTATTTACCAAAGGAATAAAACCACTGCAAATTTCCATAAACCCATGGGTTATATTTAGGGAAGTAGTTCAGTGAGGGAGGTAGCTAAGCATCAAATTCAAGGAACTAGCCCTAATGAGTTAGGAAACAATACTAAAGGGAATATTGGTGGGCAAGTCAAGAAACTCACATATAGTGAGATGCAGGCTAGAAAAGAGAATGGCATATGTTTTAATTATGATGAAGTTTATAAACCAAGGTCATAGGTGCAAATTTAAACAGATTTACATGATCATTGGAGATGATAAGTGGGAGGATAAATGCAAGGAGGAGTTAATTACTGTGTTGGATGGTGATTGTGCAGAACAGTTAAGAAGCAGAAATGGCCATTTCTCTACATGCTCTAAATGGGAATACCCTAGAAACTACACTAAGAATTCAACAAGGTTTTGTGCCTCATTTCACCTTTCAGAAGAATGTGTTAAGGTACAAAGGTTTGATATATATAGGCTTTCAAATTGATCTCAGAAAAACTCTCCTTTCTGTTTTTCATGAAAGTCCATTAGGAGGAAATTCTGGGATTCAAGCTACTAATAAGAAATTGTGAGCATATTTTGTATGGAATACTCTCACTTCAGATGGTATAACACCAATTATCATGCAGCACTACAATTAATGCACACATTTTCAAGCCTTATTTGGAATTTCTCCTCCTCATCTCAATTTTCATCAAATTGAGAACTCGAGGGTACCAGCTGTGGATAGTTTCATTAAAGACAAAAGTGGTGTCTTAACTTATTTGAGGGATAAATTGTTACAAGCTCAAGTAAGGAAGAAAAATTATGCAGACCGACACATAATTGAAAGAAGCTTTGAAATAGGAGATTCAGTCTACCTCAAACTACAGCCATACAAACAGTCCAGTCTAGCTCAGATATCTTCTTTTTAAACTGTCACCTAGGTATTATGGTCCTTATAATGTGATTGAAAAATTGGGATCAATAGCTTTTCGATTAGATTTGCCTAGCCATGCCCAGATACACAATGTTTAAGGACATCTATTAATTACAGTGAAGTGAAAGGAAATGTTGTATAAATAGAGAGCTGGGGGAGTGAGGGAGAGACATCTGAGTATAGTAAACTTCTTTGAATTTCATTCTTATATATACTACATGTTGGGGAGAGACATCTGAGTATAGTAAACTTCTTTCGAATTTCATTCTTATATATACTACATGTTGGGAACTTGCGACTCATAAGATAGAAGTGCTAGTCTTGAAGGAGCGACGACTAGCTCATCATTACTTGCAGAAGGTCAAAGAAGTCTTGAAGCCCCGCGGTATGGTACTGAGTTATTTGCCATGGTAGCGAGGCTTACTGCCTGCCTGCACCGGAGGACTTCAAGGCAGTGTGTGAGCCGCAGCACTATGGGAAGCCTTGGGAGCAGGTAGGCAGCTACTGCTCTCGTGACATAGTTTTTACAGGTTGTTAATTGGAAAGGGTATTATGAGAAATTGACTATAATGATGAAGTATGGTTGGAATAAGATTAGTAGGTACATATCTATCTATTGAAAAGCCCTATGTAATCGAGGAATCATCAATAAACAACAAGCGCTGTGGAGTACCCAAATTGGGGAACCACGTAAATCTCTTGTGTTCTTAATTTATATCGTTTTTGTATGCGTGTGTGTGATCCTATATTCTAACACTACATTTTTCTTATAATTCCACATCTTCCATTCTTGTTCTTTA